>NW_019291068.1:63260-94987 GCF_000500325.1 Leptinotarsa decemlineata
AGAAAACTGTACACACCTCAGCAACTTTTGATGCTTTATAAAGCTCAGATCAGACCATCTTTGGAGTATTGTTCTCATGTATGGAGCTCTGCCATGAAACATACCCTGAAGTTGCTGGATTCCACCCAGAAAAGAACCATCCGCCTGATTGGAGACGCGAACATCACGTGCAACCTTGATAGTGTGGAACATCGAAGAAAGGTTGGAGATTTGTCTCTCTTTTATAGATACTTTCACGGGAAGTGTTCAAGTGGCTTAGCACATTTGATTTCAACAAGATCGGTACATATGAGAAATACGCGACGGACTGTGGCTGCTCATAGTTTTGAGGTTCAACTCAGTACACTTCGACCTTCAGTGTTTGATAACTCTTTCATCTGGAGTGATTCAAATCCAATGTGAATCGCTACTTTCGCACAGGCATCGCTCTGTGAGCGCCTTAAGGATTTTCATGTAGTGCTTGTGTTTCGTTTTTTTTAAAAAAAAAAGAAGTGAACGTAATTATTAAATATTTGAAAGACACTTGATTTGTGCTATACGTCTCAGAAGACACAAAATGGCATGACCTACCAATAATTTCGGGAAGTGTGAAGAATTATCGAAAGAATCGTTGATGGAGTCAAAAACTTGCATCACATAAAAAACAAGATAATTTGGCAAAATTAATTTGCCATAAAAATATTGAGGCATCTTTTGATCTCTCTCACCATTTCCCCATACCAAAACCATTGTCTCCGCTGCTTTTTAACGGATTACTGGTAACACCAATTTAGGTGTTTTTCAAAGATCGAGCAATAATACACAAAAATCATAAAATTCAGTTTCGCTGGTTCATCAAGGTTCACGGCTACGTAAATATGATAATGATCCACAGACTGACATTTTTTTCTGTTATATAATTAAGTTTCACCTTGAATTTGTCATATTTACATCGTTTATTTTGATGAATGTTTCCTTCACTATCACGACGTCAGAATACCAGACAGAATGGCATATATTAAAATGAGATGAATGAAAGAATACTGTAAACTGAAAGTTTCAACATGGTATTCATTGAGGAAAATGTTCTCAATTGAAAGAAGTAAAAGTTTATTTACTTCATTTCAATATTGAACTTCTGGCATATTCAGGCTTTCTCTTCTTTCCGGTCATATTCTTGGCTCACTCCCTGTATGACCTACTTAAGACGTATACAGTGTGATCCAGTGAAAACGGGCCACTCTCAATTCGATAATGATTTGAGACTGAAAAAAACTGTGAAACAGATCAAATTTAGTTGTGAGCATTATCAGCTACTCCATCCGTCTAATATGCCATATATGAAAAATTTCAAATGGGAGGGATAAAGGTCTTTAAATTCTGCTTCAACATTTATGACATTACAACGATATACAATGCATCAAGTTTTGAACTAAAAGTAAAACTAAACAAGAAAATAAACTTTTTGATAAAGGTTTTGGCTTTCCACCTCTCTATCTTGATACAAAAATCAATCTCTTCTAAAAATATACCCTTTCAATTTAAAAAAAAAGTCACCTTATCAAATGTTCGATAAGCAACACTGGTATAAACGAGCTTCTGTTTCCTGCCTTACGAGGGTTGCGTATATTTCGGGATTAGAGAACAAAAACAAATATCAATCATCGAAAATCATTTTATTATTTTTCAAAATATTTCCCATGAAGATCTATACACTTTTGCATGCGTTTGAACCATGAAGACACCTGAAGAAGCGGTTGGTGCATTCTGAATGCAGCAACGGCTTCTTCAGGTGTCGAAAAACGTTGACCTATCAGTTTATTTTTTACGTGCGGGAATATAAAGAAGTCATTCGGTGCCAAGTCATGACTATACGGCGGATGACTCATCAAATTGATGTTTTGGGTGCTCAAAAATACAGTTGTTTGAGCCGCTGTGTGAGAAGTCGCATTGTCGTGGTGAAGAGTGATCCGTCTTCGGCAGTTGGTTTTGCTGATTTCTTGGAAGACAACTGGCAAACAAATGGTTGTGTACCACTCAAAATTGACTGTTCTGCGACATGTCCAGTTTTTCCGAAAAAAAACAGGCGACTATTTGCTTGGAAATGCTTCGTGCGCGAACAACTTTTGTTTTGTCTCTTCTTGAAATAGCCATACAGTCGACTGCTGTTTACTTTCGGGCTCATACGCATAAATCCACGATTCATCACCTGTCACGATGTCACAGACGTGTTACAAAGCACCGTGGTCGTATTTTTTTAACATTTCCTTGGACCAATCGACACGAGCTTCTTTTTGAGCGATTGACAAATAATGCCTAAGGTTGTCTCAATCTCACGGTAGGGCACATGACGATCTTTCAATATCAGTTCGCGCACAGCATCAATGGTTTTCGGAACAACAACTGTAGTCCAGTCATTATAGTAAGTTCACCTCGGAATTCGAGATACCCAGCTGTAAGTCTGTAAATACTTATATATTGACACCCTGAAAGTTGTCTGAAAACCTACATTTGGTAGGGTGTACGCAACTATTAAATTTCAAGGTCAAAGGTCACAAAAATCGGTTTTATGCGCTTTTTGTAAACATCCCATTTTATATGGGCTATTTGTATTTATTATCAATATTGTAGAACACATAATACTCTACAAATTTTGTTTAAAAAAAAATTTCATGCAGTGATAGAGAGCGGAGAGCGCGCGGTCACAGGATCACTTCAGGTCAACCGGTGCCTCCGGTCGAAATCGATTTTTGTTACCTTTGATCTGGAAATTTAATAGTTGCGTACACCCTACCAAATGTAGGTTTTCAGACAACTTTTAGGATAATAATATACAAGTATTTACAGACTTACAGCTGGGTATCTCAAATTCCGAGATTCTTACCTAATTTGAGCTTAAATGACTGGAGTACTGATTTTGGACGACCTTCACGAAATTCGTTTTGGAGTGAACTACGACCACGATTGAATTCATCATATCATCGATAAACACTGGTCCATGATGGAGCTTCGTCGCCAAAAATTGAACTGTTGCTGAGTTAATCCACGTCAAAAGTTGTAAAAAATAATCGCACGAAAATGTTCACTATTTAACTCCATTTTTGGACCAAGATGAATCTTTTAATTTACTATAAACAACACAAATAGCGCGCGTATGTTAAAACGTTCTGAGTACGTATAAGCTCAAAAATGTCCAACTTTACGATAGAACTGTCAGACGCCAGATTGCAACACTAAGGTTGCCAAATCCCGAAATATAAAAGGCAAACTATCGTACATTATGGACACTATCAGAGGTGAGTAGCCTACAGGTCTTATGAGTTTCTTTCTTCAAATTATCCACAGTAATTGACATTGTCTTGCACACTTTTGATTTCAACTATCCCAAAGTAAGCCCAGTGGACTCAAATCAGGAGATCTGGGTGGTCACTCTGTAAGATCTCTCCTTCCAGTTCTTTAACCCGGAAAGTTACAAAGGAACTATCCTACTAGTAGTACGCAATGAGGAGGGGTATAATCTTGTTGAACAACTATCTACAATTCGCAATTTAGGATCTTACTGTTAATGGGATAAATGTAGTAAATAAATGTGTTTATTTACGACATCACATGAGAAACCTCTGAAATTATCAGTGTTTCTCTACTATATTATGTATATTATATACATATAAACCTTCCTTCATCAATGCATCAAAATCCGTTGCGTAGTTTTAAAGATCTTAGTATACGTAGGGACAGACAGCGGGAAATTGCTTTGTTTTATACTATGTATAAAATTAAGGGGCTTTATTGTGTATTCAAAGGAGACATTTTCCTCCGTCAGATCATTTCCAGACAGCAAAATTATTTAATTTCCGTTGTTCAATTTCTCGCCATCTCCAGTTGCTAAAACAATTATAACTTCGGTTGGTCGTCGTTCTCTTTGCAATATATTCATAATTTCTAGTTTCCCTGAAATTTTGTGTCGATTTTCGTAACTTCAAAGAGGCCATCAAGCGGACCATAATCAGGTACTAAACATTTAATGGCCTGAAACAAATTCTTCCGGTTATGGCATAATAAATATTGTATTATCATAAAATCTCTACAAGAAATCTTCATATCAGGTGATAACCATCATTTCGATTGTGTGTGTTTTTTATTTATTTATTTTTTGGTTCAAACGCAGGTGCAATTTCCTAACAATTTCTGAGAAGATTATCTTGATGAAAAATTAATTTTTGAGTTAATTGGTGNAAATAAAAATTTGATCACTACCAGTAAAAATTTGCATTCTATTTTATCGCCTACAATATTAACTGTGAAAATCTACTCATTTCAACACCCTTTTCGCGCACTAACTCATCATTGAAAACAATAGCAAGTGAAACATGGTAGCAACAAAGAAGTGTTAACAACTGATACAATTTGTGTGTATCTTCCGTGGCCATTCCCGTTCCTGGCGTACGGTATACGTCCACACGTCATCACTCGAATTTTGGTACTTTGTCCACTAAACATTCACAGACCATATTCGAATTCGGATGTGGGAGGAAATTAAATTGCGTTGATATGTATTGCCGAGGAATCCCCATCGAAATTCATGTCACGAGGATAAATTGACACCCAAGAATGATGGCGGTCGATGTCATTATATTTTTAGTGTCCTCGTGTTGCTTCCTTGCATATATACTCGACCTGTTTGATGGAGGAGGCCGGTAATGGTTTCATGGAAGAAGACGATGATTATGGTTTGAAAATATGGTCAACAAAGGTGTTTTCGATGAATGTACCCGAGAAAATGAATATTTGAAATACAAATTGAAAGCATTCAAAGTACCAACACAGTAAGTAGATGGAAAGGTCCAAAGTGAGGGAGTTTACTTGGCTCTAAACTATTGTTCAGTATTGGAAAAATTATTTTAAAGTCAAGGCGATGGCATCTCCACCTACGGCTGCGAGACAGCCTGAAGTACTTCACCAGCAGACATCGCTGTTTTGACTCACTTGGTCTCATCAGTGGTGCTGGGTTGAACCACTGATTTGTCCTAAAAAGGACAAGCTTGAAAGTAAAGTCGATGAGATCTCCCCCTACGAAGATGTCATTTATTGGATTGATATATTGTGTGACATTCTGTATATAAAGTTCCACGCTCGTGGCCATGAAAGGGTTAATCGCGTATCAGCACTCCCTTGATGTTGGCCCGGAGGGGTTAAAAAAAAAAAAATTNCTACTTTTATGCTTCTCACCAACAAATTAAACATGCTAAACAGCCGAAACTGCCCGTGGATTGAGCTACCTATCGGGCGCGTCCCCAGGTGGCGGATAGGGGAACGGCCCGGGGACTGGAGGCCCTCTCCGGGAAGCCAATGTGGCTGGTCAGTAGCAGAAATAAGTAGGGTGAGGGGAACTAAAACCCCCCAAAAGCCTTTGTAAAACATGCCACCGTGGACCAGCCTACCCAAGATAAGGTGTAAGGAATCGTGCCGACAGCTGAATGGCCGCAGGGTGATATGCGGTCACGAACGATCCCCTTGGGGAACTGGGCGAAACTTCATTGTAACCAGCCTACCTCTGGTAACGCGGAGCTCTGCCAGAGGTGACCAACTCTTCCCTTGCTACTCGTGGGAACACACTTGAATGAAACAACACAAAAACAGAAACAACAAAAACAAACACCAATACCGAGGCTGGACAGAAGTGCTCACCTCAATCTAAGGCGGTGGCTGGGGATGAACAGAAATATCCACCCCAATCTACCGCTTGACAGCAGATCACCTCCAACAGCAAGGGCACTTCATGCGGCGGGTGTCAAGAGCTCCGGCTTGAATAAAGGTAAGAAACCGGCTGCCCCTGCAGGAAAGCTCCCTCACTTGTGCCACCTCCATGGAGGGAACCCCAAGAAGGTTGAAGAAGCCGCGCAAAGACAGTAATATCACTGCAGCTTCCAAAACCTTCATGGAGGCCACCGTGAGACACCTCAAGGTTGCCAAAGAGAGTGTCTGTTCGGCGAGTCTTAGCATACACCTGCAAATGTGAAGGAGATGTCTCCTAGTGACCTGTTCACCTTCCTGGAAAGGACAGGATGGACGATGACCTAGAAGGACCCTCCCTACTCTACAGATACCAGATACAGCTGAAACTGTGACACGAGTGTACCAACATAAAAATAATGAGAAAGTGGCTAATTCAATGTACGTAGCCGGCAAAATTTCAATATTTAAGTACCTTATTTTTGGAACACATATCGTATATTTCTATTTGCTGACTAATCAAGTTATGCCAAGTATCAACAACGACATACAGTTCAATTCTATATTGCGAATTGTGGATAGTTTTCCAACAAGATTGTGCTCCTCCTCATTGGGTAGTACCAGTGGGATAAGACACCATCCTGGCAAGCCATGATGAACCCCTCAGTTTCTTACTTCAGCCCACTCGACCTGAGAAAAGCGAAGGTCAGGCGCTTTGATAAGCCAAGGTTTCCAATGTTATTGAAGAAGACGCCATGCATTGGCTTATCCTTGTGTTTCCGCAGAAGTAAGGTGATCTCTGCGGCTTTCATCTGAGCTTTCTGCTGAACAGGTTTCAACTCGGTGACAGAGTTGTGGTCACCTCGTTCAGTGTCGAAAACTATACCGAGTTCATCAGCTGCTCGGGCAGCTGCCCTAAAGAGAAATGCTCCAATTTCTGCTCTCTCATGGTCACGGACCATGCAGAGAAGGGGATCCAAACTCCTGATGACTTTACAGGCCGTATCCAGCACCATTCTGTCATGTAGACACTCCAAACTCAAAATTCCACGGCCTCCCTGTTGTCGGGGGAAATACAACCGTGAAACGGACGATTTGGGATGCAAATTCCTATAGAGATGAATCATTTTTCGGGTCTTTACGTCGAGTTGATACAGCTCCTCCCGAGTCCACTTCACTACTCCAAACGAGTAGAGTAAGATTGGAACGGCAAGCATATTTGTTGCAGCAACTTTGTTCTTCCCCGACAGTTCCGATGACCAGATCTGTCGAAGTTTGTGCTGATACTTGCCGCGGAGATCTTCACCGGCAGCAGGAGGTTGCATATCTTAATGNATTCGTTAGAAACTCAGGTAAAATATCAGCTACTTAAAATTCAGGTACTTCGTTTACAGGTACTTTGATTTCAGGTACTCCATAAACTATATATATATTTAGTATTGAATGTGTAGAATTAGTTGAAAGACACGCCAGATGAAGCCATTGTATGGCGAAACACGTGTTGCGTTTTTGTAAAACAATTCAGTGAAAATCTCACAATAAAGTGTTTTTGGAATACGTTAGTTATGGATTTTCATCAAGTATCGGCCGATTCCATCATATATAAGGAAATAAACTTTTTGATAAAGGTTTTGGCTTTCCACCTCTCTATCTTGATACAAAAATCAATCTCTTCTAAAAATATACCCTTTCAATTTAAAAAAAAAAAGTCACCTTATCAAATGTTCGAACTAAGCACCACTGGTATAAACGAGCTTCTGTTTCCTGCCTTACGAGGGTTGCCTATATTTCGGGATTAGAGAACAAAAACAAATATTAATCATCGAAAATCCCTTCATTATTTTTCAAAATATTCCCCATGAAGATCTATACATTTTTGCATGCGTTTGAACCAACCGCTTCTTCAGGTGTCGAAAAACGTTGACCTATCAGTTTCTTTTTTACGTGCGGGAATATAAAGAAGTCATTCGGTGCCAAGTCAGTACTATACGGCGGATGACTCATCAAATCGATGTTTTGGATGTTCAAAAATGCAGTTGTTTGAGCTGATGTGTGAGAGGTCGCATTGTCGTGGTGAAGAGTGATCCGTCTTCGGCAGTTGGTTTTGCTGATTTCTTGGAAGACAACTGGCAAACAAATGGTTGTGTACCACTCAAAATTGACTGTTTTGCGTTGTTCAAGTGGTACGGTTGCGACATGTCCAGTTTTTCCGAAAAAAACAGGCGACCATTTGCTTGGAAGTACTTCGTGCGCGAACAACTTTCGTTGAATCTGGCTCTTCTTGAAACACCCATACAGTCACTGCTGTATACTTTCGGGCTCATACGCGTAAATCCACGATTCATCACCTGTCACGATGTCATAGACGTGTTTCGAAGCACCGCGATCGTATTTTTTGAGCATTTCCTTGGACCAATCGACACTTTTTTGAGCGATTGACAAATTGTGTGGAATCCAACGCGAACAAATTTTTTTGACAGTCAAATGTTTATGCAATATTGAATGTATGTTGGTCCCACTAATGCCTCTAAGGTTGTCTCAATCTCATGATAGGTCACATGCCGATCTTTCAATATCAGTTCGCGCACAGTATCAATGGTTTTCGGAAAAACAACTGATTTTGGACGATCTTCACGAAATTCGTTTTGGAGTGAACTACGACCACGATTGAATTCACCATATCATCGATAAACACTGGTCCTTGATGGAGCTTCATCGCCAAAAATTGAATTAAGTTCACCCATGCACTGTTGCTGAGTTATTCCTCGTGGAAAGTTGTAAAAAATAATCGCACGAAAATATTCACGATTTAATTCCATTTTTGGGCCGAGATGAATCTTTTAAGTTACCTACTGTAAACAACACAAATAGCGCTCGTATGTCAAAACGTTCTGAGTACGTATAAGCTCAAAAATGTCCAACTTTACGATAGAGCTGTCAGTTTCCAGATTGCAACACTAGGGTTGCCAAATCCCGAAACATAAAAGGCAACCTATCGTACATTATGGACACTATCAGGGGCTAGTAGCCTACAGGTCTTATGAGTTTCTTTCTTCAAACTATCTACAGTAATTGGCAGTGTCTTGCACACTTTTGATTTCAACTATCCCATAGTAAGCCCAGTGGACGCAAATCAGGGGATATAGGTGGTCATTCTGTAAGATGTCTCCTTCCAATTCTCTTATCCGAAAAGTTGCAAAGGAACTATCCTACTGATAGTACGCAATGAGAAGTTTCATTCGATGGTTGAGGAGTATTTTAATAATTATCTTTTCATTGTATTATCTGTGACTAATTGAGAAACATCAAACGAAATCTGTTTTACAAAAATGAGTGAAGAGATAATGAATTGAGATGCTGTCAAAAATAGCTAATCATCAAGTTGGCAATGATTGGTGAAGAAAAATATGAGTTGATCGATGTTTGGATATTTTCAACTTCTTCAGTTTGATTTTTTAGCATTTATATTCACTAACTTCTGACAATATGGCGTAGAATAAATGCAAAACTAGCACTTTTCCCTATCACCAGAAATGCTATACATTTCTCGACGCGCGTTTCACCACTCGAATTGACGTCTTCAGGAAATGAAGATGTCAAATTTGATAGGTCCAAAATAGTTCGTGACAACTTGAGTGAGGTTAATACTCAGTCATTTTCCAGTAAAAAACTAAATTAATAAAAAATCCCGTATGGTATGGACTTTAGTTGCAGTATCTGACAGAGACATAATCCGAAGGGGAATAAAAACAACTCAAAACAAAATCATCTTTTTTTCGACAGGCATTCACCAGATCCTACAGTGTACGAAAGTTGGGAGAGATGAATGAGTTTTTGTTTGTAACATGGGCTGGAAAGTTCCGGCCCTAAGGAAGAGAACGCGTTTTTTTTTTTCGAAATTGGATTCATTCATCAGCGTCTCCAATTTCGTCCGCGGTCCTTCAGGAGACCAAAAATCTCATGTTGCTATTTGAGGGACCCTACAAAATTAGGAAAGTTTTGAGTTCTAAGACATACGTACTAGCCCATTGCGACTCTGAGGTGGAAAGAGGCACATTTCATATCTGTCATTTGAAAAAATTCATTCTCCCTGAGTCCTCGAGCACTGTTTCGAAAAACGACCGTCTTGGACCTTTGAATGGGGGCAGATGTGACAATATACCTTGGGTAACGATACTTTTGGTTGAGGCACAGCACTGCTGGCCTTATCGAGGTAGTCGTTCATAGCGCAGCTGCGAGACAGTAGTATTCGTGGGTATTTGGGAGACATATCTGGCATTTGAAGTTGTCGGTAAACTCAATGTGACACCCGTGCTTTATGGTGATAACGAACGTAGATATTCGCTACTCGTTACTTGCAGGTATGTAATAGATAATTATTAATAGTTTGGCTGCTTGCTTGGTGGCTGGGTACTGCTAGGTATGCTAAATTTGTATCCCCTTCCAGAGTTGTCTCTTGTTGATGTACCTACACACCCTAAAATAAATTGTGATAACGTTTCCTCCAGTGGTTTTTGTTGCCGACTACGTCCCAGCCGAACCTATTTGCTTCCCCCTGAGTTCCCTAGAGTCTATTTTGTTACATCATTCCAGCGCCGCTCCTACATTTCAATACCACTTTTGTAGAAGGATTTTGCCTCAAAACAGGCCCCGGTTTCAGCAATTAACCTCTTCATTCGAGAGAAAATATTAGTTCTTGAGTATATCGGGATTTGACAGTATCGTCAAAGTACTCCTGAACTGAGTGATAGACCCCATTTTGACCTCTTTTCTGAATTTATTGTAAACATTGATTTCTTTATTTTAACTGGCAGTTGATCAAACAGTATCTGTATCCGTAGAGTTGGGAGGGCGAGTTTAGGCCCACAGCACTCAGGCTACATGTGATCCATTGTACATCTTCCCGAGTAGTTGTCCTCCTAGGTCATCGTCCATCCTGTCCTTTCCAGGAAGGTGGACAGGTCACTAGGAGATATCTCCTTTATATCGGCAGGTGTAGGCCAAGACTCGCCGAACAAACACTCTCTTATTGACGATAACTCCGGGCACTCGCATAGGACATGCCTGACAGTTTCATCTTCCTGTTGACACATCCTGCATAGAGGTGTGTCCACTAGCCCTATATTATGGAGGTGTTTTCTTAGGTGACAGTGGCCAGTCAGAAATCCTACTGTTAAGCGTAGATTTTTCCTGGTCATCGCCAGATATTTCTTCGGTGCCAGCTTCCCAGGGTCACCCAGGGTGATCCTGGCAAGACTGCATCCTTTGATTCCATTCCATATCTTTAGGGATTGAGCATGAGTGTGACGTTTGGCTAGTTCCGCAATTGTCGAAGTCATCAGGCCGTAGCTGTCACTGGCTCCTAAAATTCTTAGTCCAGCCGCTTTCTTGGCTAAAGAGTCGGCAATGTGATTACCTTTACTCCTGTCGTGCCCTTCAATCCACCTCAGAATAATGTTATTTTCTACCGAGGCTTTGGCTAAATCTTGGTGGCACTCTAGTACTAGCCCTCAGGTAACACGTTGTTTGTTCAAGGCTAATATGGCTTGTCTTCTGTCAGTGCAGATTGTTATGTTTTTGCCAGAAATTCGTTTCCTGGTGATTTCTTTTGTGGCGATTGAGATTCCAGCCAGTTCTGTTTGAATCACGCTGGTATTTTTCCCATTCCCATTCCCATTTCCCATTCCAATTTCCCATTCCACATCCTGAGCCTTCTTTGGTTTTTGAGCCGTCTGTATATATGCCTTTTGCATTTGTAGCATCTGACTCTGTGTTCTGTTTTATTTATATTTTGTAGGGTTTATCAAATACAAACCTAGGTTCAATTGCATCACTGGCCGCCTGCAGCAGAGGTTGCGCAGTAAGCTCTTCTCGCCATAGGCACAGCCTCAATTGACCCATTCCTACTTCGAGGTTTACATCAGCCGTGCGCAAGCGTAACATGACCCTTAACGCTACCTCCTTAACGTACAAGTCCAAAGGGGTCAGACCATTTGGTATAGTTTTTGGGGTGCCTAATTGGATAGCAACATGTCTTGTCACATTACTGGGGTAGTTTTCTGAACTAATTTAATTGTTCTCATGTATGTTCTTTGGGGTCTTCCAGTGGTATCTTCTGCTTTTCTTATGAATACTCCAGGTGTGACCATTTGTGAATAGATATTTAATGCAGTTGAATTTGGAAGATATTTTATATTCAATTGAATCGCTTGTGATTCTGGATATATTTTTGTCGATATTTATACTTTCGTGGTTACATTCTTGGGGAACGTCTTCAGTAGCAGGGTAATCTACGATGATTCTACAAGAAAAAAAAACTAATAATGTCAGAAAGTTACATTTTCACTCAACCGCTCCTTATTTTGATTTGAAAATTAGATTGAACAAACGTGTACTGCTTCCGAAATAATCTTCATCCATATGAAATATTTCGCTACTTGTGTTCTCTTTGTGTGCTTTATGGAAACAAACAACGTTATCAAAATTCGTGCATACGGACGAAAAACAGCAAACTTGAACAAAAGTATCAGTATGCAAACACATAGCCCCATTTACAGCTGTAGCCAAATATAGAGTTTCAGAAGATGACAAATGGATACACGATTAAAAAGAAGCAGCGCCCAATTTCAAACGACAAGAGGTTGATTAATCATTCTAAAAAAATGACACTTTTGCGTTGCAAGTGGATGGTTTGTTATTGTTTTTTATTCCTTTTTACTCCTTGTTGTCTGATAAGGTCAATAGACGTTACAATATACAGCGGGGCTTAGAAAGTTGTGTAGAGATGTACGAAAAAGGTCACAGTTGAATTGAATACATGCAGCGGAAAGACACCTACAAGGATATCTGTTTTCAAAAAATGCATTTCGAAGATGAAATAGACGTCATGTTGATGATCAAAAAGAAATTTATTGTTATATTTTGGTACGATAAACCTTAACAAAAGTGATTTTGAAGTGAATGAAATTAACATTGTTTAATTCATCATTACAAAAATTGACTGAACGTGGAAAATGTATTACGTTAATTGAAAAATATTTTCTGATGCCTGAAAATATTCCGTTGTTCAATTTGTCCTTCTAACTCAGTGTTTCTCAAACTTTTCGAATTCACGGCTCCCTTATGTTTTTTGCATTTTGCAATTACCGATATTATCAGAGGATTTTTATTAATAGGTACCGACGTATTACCTTTATTCTCAGTTATCTATGTTGTAAAACGTTGTACCTTGAGACTCACCCATGGCCCACGGCGTCCCAGTAAAGGTTCCACGGCGCCCCAGAGCGCCGCGGCGCACACTTTGAGAAACACTGTTCTAATTGGAATAGTGATCTGCTAAATTGAATTGTTCATCTATTTCGAACCTTCGAAAGAGTTTCTAGCTTCCGTCAGAGGTTGAGTCTTGTTTGAAGATCATCAGTGTTATTATTAGATTGACTGGTGCCTCAGCTATACTTGTTTCCTTATAACAGTCACTTAGTTTGGCGCATGTTTGGCAATACAGTCGATCATCACCTGTTAAAAGTTCCATTTTCAGATGATTTAACAATAAGCTTTGCACGGACTGGTTATTAGTCATATTTGTTATGTATTACACGGAAAACTATTTTAGCAATATGTCAAAGCAATTTTCCGGGTTTTTTGGCCGATAATTTTCACCGTTGAGAACAACTCTATATCTACCGCAGTAACAGACGAAATTTCAGGCATAAAGGTTATTGTATCAGTATTTTGGGATGCGTATGGTATACTATTCGTCAATTATCTTGAAAAGAGAGAAACCATTAACAGCGAATATTACATAGCAGCGAATATTACATAACAGCGAATATTACATAGCGTTATTGGATCACAGACAAAATTGCGAGAAAATGTCCCCCTTTGAAGAAAAAGAAAGGGCTGATTCATCAACATAATGCACCGTGTCACAAATCAATGAAAACGATGGCAAACTTGTATGAATTAGGCTTCAAATTGCTTTCACATCCACCGTATTTTCTAGATCTGGCCCCTAGTGACTTTTTCTCAGACCTCAAGAGAATGCTCGCTGGAAAGAAATTTAGCGCCGGTGAACATGTAGTCTTTGAAACTGAGACCTATTTTGAGGTCAAAGACAAATCGTATGAAAATGGTATGAAAAAAAATCTATGTTAGCCTACTAGTAAACTGCGAACCAAATTTTGTAATTTTATACTCCAAATAAGTGCCCTAGAAGTATCACAGTGTTTAATTTTCGTACATATAATTAGGTGATATCAAAAGTTTTGTCATACAAATCGGTATAAGGTGTGACTGGATTTACAATATATTATTATGACATGCACTAAAATGGCTTGTAAAGCAATAAGAAATGATAGTTAGATAGAGATACGTTTCAGAACCGGCAAATACACTGACTAACACAATATAACTTACATTGAAAGGGATATATTTTTAGCAAAGAAAGTTTTTGGCTTTCTACTGCTCCTTCTTGATAAAAAATGTGGGAATCTTCCAGAGAAAGGAAAGAAGCAATCAATTTCAAAAGAAGTAACTCTATACACAGATGTNGCTACTTTCATATAAACACTGAATTTCATGAAATAAAAATTATTTTCGAAACAAATACTTTTATATGAATATTGAAATAAATAAAAAATACTTTTCTCTACTCAGTTTGTATTCCAAACATTCTTTATGGAATTGAATTAGATATCATTCACAGGATTCCCACACAATATACTAAATGAAAGGTACAAATTTCACTTACATAAAACACTGTTAATATCGATGTTTCGTCGTAAGACACTTATCTTGAGTACCAATCTGGGTACTATTATAAGAAAAAACACACAAATCATTCATAAATTACGGTTTCATGTAACGAAATTATCTATTCATGTCATCGACGACATCGTAATGACATTCATTAATTCATCCAGACAAAGGAATCTTGTTTAAATTGAAAGGGATATATTTTTAGTAGTGATCAATTATTGGGAAAGAAAGTTTTTGGCTTTCTACTACTCCATCTTGATACAAAAAAATGTGGGAAACTTCCAAAGAAAGGAAGGAAACAATCAATTTCAAAAAAAGTAGCTCTATACATAGATGTGCAGATCATGCAAAGAAGTAACTTTCAGACACCAACTGGAGTAGTAGAAAGCCAAAAACTTTCTTTCTCAAAAAGCAATAAACTTGTTCTCGATTCTGAAATCTCATGAGAACATTGAAAAAAATAGTCTTCAAGTAATGATTTTAATGAATATGTACACATACATTGTTGATACCCCGAATATTTATTATATTCGAAATACATATATGTATAATTCAAACATATATAATGATCTCATTCGACGAAAATATCGTACGATGAACCCAGAAACTAACAGAAATAATAAACAAGTAGTGGTAATTGAAAATGCCAATACCTATAAATTGTGTATCTTTCAACAAATCGAATATATATGCTTCAAGTGGCTTTTTCAACTTTCCAACCAGAAGTGTGGTAAGGAAGTGTTTGTGATATTGCAAGCCGTGATAATGGTGAAAATATAAAGGGGGAGAAACATCACTTCTGTAAGTCTCCATTTCATTCGATTTGTTACATTTAACTGTTCATACATTCAATTCGTTCTTGAATATCTTGGTGGTAATATTTCTGAATAATAACATCGTGAGCAACCATCCTGATAACATCTCTGCAGCTTCGGTTGTTGTGGTCCAAGAATATTGTCTACCGTGGTTTATTAAAAAAACATTTAGGCATATATAAACTAAACTGGTTTCCGAGCATTTTATAGAAGTTATTAATTAATTCTATAATTTCTGGTTTCTTAATTATTTCTTCCAAAGTTGGTCTACTACTCGATTTCTTGTCTGTTATCGACTATGCATGACAAGAGAGTTCGTGCGTGTATGGTTGAAGGTCATCTTGAAAAACCTCTAATTCAGTGTCTCAACATGCCAAAAAGTAGTAATTTTTGCACTTAATTAGTTCTATTCAATTCGGAGTGTTTTAACGGATTCGTCAAAGGTATTATGTTATTTCTAAAATTATTTTTTCGCCAATGTTTCGAATTCAATTTGAATCTTCTTCAGGGCTTTGTAACAATCTGCCATAAACTTTATAATTGTATTTTTTTTTATTTTGTAAGAAGTAGTAATGAAATTATGATACAGTTTCTCTGCGAAAGGAGTTTTTCCATGGTAAAACTATAATTAAGTTATTTTTTACGCTGTAGCGTAAAAAATATTTAATATCAGCAAAACACACGGACATGAAATAAACGAATGGATTCATCTATAATTTTGATAAGGCGATACCTGTTTTTATTGATGCAAGAAAGAATTCGAATAGAAACAGTGACAGTGTTCCATGTGAGTACCATTTATTACCATTCATTCAAAGNGTAATAGATAATTATTAATAGTTTGGATGCTTGCTTGGTGGCTGGGTACTGCTAGGTATGCTAAATTTGTATCCTCTTCCAGGGTTGTCTCTTGTTGATGTACCTACACACCCTAAAATAAATTGTGATAACGTTTCCTCCAGTGGGTTTTGTTGCCGACTACGTCCCAGCCGAACCTATTTGCTTCCCCCTGAGTTCCCTAGAGTCTATTTTGTTACATCATTCCAGCGCCGCTCCTACATTTCAATACCACTTTTGTAGAAGGATTTTGCCTCAAAACAGGCCCCGGTTTCAGCAATTAACCTCTTCATTCGAGATTTCTTACCGGTGAGCATTTTTTTAAGATCTACGAACCAGTACTCGCCAATACTCGCTGGGAGTCAAATCTTGCGAATACGGTGGATGTGGGAGCATTTAGAAGTTCAATTCAGGTAGTTTCGCCATTGTTTTGATTGACTTGTGATACGGTACGTTGTTACGATGAAACACATTTTTTTCTTTGTCATATGCGGTCGTTTCTTTGCAGTTTCGGTCTGCAAACGCTCCAATAACGCTATATAATATTCACTGTTGGATGGTATTTCCCTACTCAAGATAATCGATGAATATTACACCACGCACATCCCGAAATACCGAGACCATAACCTTTCCAGCCGATTATTGTGCTTTCGGACGCTTAGGACGAGGTTCACCAGTTGTTCTCCACTCAAATGACGATCGTTTTGATTCCGGACTAAAGTGATGGATCCATCCATTGTCACATATCGACGCAAAAATTTCGATTTGCTTTGTTTACCCATGGCCAAACACTGCTCAAAATCATCAAGACGTTCTTGTTTTTGGTCTATTCGACACTCCACCGCAACCCGCAAGGGTTTATTGTGGCTCACACCTATTCACACTCGACCAAATAAACCCAGCTTCTTAACGAAGCCGATTAGTTTGTAATGTGAGTGATCTTTCAGGTCAAATAGTAAGTGTACGGCTCTGCCGAACTCTAAAAACCTGATTTGGTCCCCAGCGGGGCAGGTACAAAGTATATGCTCTGCTGTTTCATCATTTCCAAGCAGAGGCGACACACACTGTCTTCCGACAGTCCGAGTCTCTGAATATGATGATTCAAATGACAGTGACCTGTAAGAAGGTCTGTTAGACATCGTAGTTCATCCCTACTGTTTTGTATTTGATAAATGGACTGTAAAAAAAAATAGGAGTTCGCTATCTCAAAGAGTGTTTGACCGGTTTTATAAAGTTGCCTTTCAATGGCCAGAGAATAATGATGAGAATTTATTACACGAGACTGTGTTTTCCTACCTTGGAATCGTTCTGCATCCAGACCCAACGTTGATTGAATTCCCTTCTTAGAGAGGAAACTGGGCATAAACACAAGTGTTTATATGAATAACTATTATTATCGAAGTCTTGCACTTGTAGATCCAAATTATTATTATCGAGGTAGACCTACTGTAGTCCAACAACTGTTTGGTACCAAGCTTCGAAGGGTGAATAAACGCCTTGGAGGGAGCCAATCCTGGAAGATTCTGCCAGAAGTCCATAAATCTTCTTGCCATCCAGGTGTTCAATCTCAGTTTGGCAAAGCCTAAAGCGATGCCAATGACAGGTTCTGGTCCGATGAAGCTGCTTGCCGCACCCTCCTTAGCGAAGGAGTCAGCAGCCTCATTGCCTTCCAGGTCAGTATGACCAGGAATCCAGACCAGAGACAATCTGTTATGTCTTCCTATCGAGGAGAGTCGTTTTTGGCAATTTGGTACCGATTTAGATGTTGAAAGCTCTTGGTAGGAGCCAAGAGCTTTCAACGCCGCTTGACTGCCCGATAATATTTTTATTGACTTGTGTATGAGGTTGGATTCATCCAATCTCTCCGCACACAATTCAATAGCGTAAATTTCCGCTTGAAATGCAGTCGCATAGGTTCCTAGGCAGGTTGATATCTTTGTTCTGGGTCTGCGACCAAAAACACTTGCACCGGAAACGGAAGGTGTTTTTGATCCATATGTGAACCAAAAACTATCTGTTTCTAATATTCCCGTCTCCCGGAGGAGGTTAGTACTAACTGCAATGAGGCTATCTCCATCTATGTGCTAGACCCAAGACTTTTCAGCCCAGGTAGTGAATTATGTGAACTTTTTTCATTTCTTATTAAATTCGGCTGAATCAATACTGACCTGTCGATAGCAACTACTATAGCTTTTTCTATAACATAATAAAAGTTGGTTTGGGAATTGAAAAAGAGTAATGTTTCTTTGCTTTTGTCAAATCATCTTTTTTTCTCGAAATCTGCTGTATCTAATCTAATTAAGTAAAGAGTCTCATGTGAGACGTAAGGGTTGGATCACACTACCCCAAAGGGGGCACGAGAGGAATTTTTTCTCCTTGAAATAAAAATTAACGACTTTGAACTATTTTTTTTTTCGGAACGCAAAATATGAGTAGTCATTGGACCATCCTCAATCAGAACTTGCTCTTTTTAAAATAATTAGTGCAGAGGAAATGTAAATCAATGAAAATGAATATTTGGGTGAATAACGCTATTTATTTTATATTTATGAATAACGCTTATAATAATATCGTTTATTATGCATGAAAAATACATTTATACATAAAAGAAAAAGGGTTAGCCCAAGGCTATCTTCCACCTCTCCTAAAAATTATACAGTTAGTGTAAGAAAATAATTATAATAATACTTATTTACTTTCATAACAATGATAGAGAAGAGAAAAAAACAATAGATCATATATAGTTGCTAATAACTCTTGATATTCTGAACATTATTTTGGTCAATTTAACAATTTCATTGCACTACCATAGGTACATTGAATTTTAAATTTNCACATATATCGGTGAGGGAAAAGTTCATAGGAGCATTCAATTTATTATAATTGTAGAATGAAAGAGTGTTATTAGAGTCGTTATTAGAAAAAGAATGAAGAACTCAAAAAATTTTATAACGGTTTCAAGAAACACCCAAAAAATACAGCGTAGGATGTTGAGACGAACGGTGAATATATCAGCCGCTCACAAATTAGTTTTAACACATTTTTATTACTTTCGGAACTTAATGCGATTTAGTGAAAAATGAGCCAATAAAATTTGATGATCTAAACGTCCATATCAATGGCTATGGACATTCGCTGGAACTTTATTTATGTTACACATTACTTTTGATTGCTGATTCAAGGGTGTCAATAGTTATTTCAGGAAAACGAGATACCCACATCGCAATAATTACTTTTATACAATAAACACACATTTACGATTTGCTTGACTATATTGAAAAAATGCTTCGAAACATCGAGTTTTTAAACGACTTTCAAAACTGGAAATTGAATGGTATGTATTGTCAAGTACAAATTGAGATACTGGATTGAAACTGGATTGACGCGAAGCCATCCAGTAGACATTTTCACTGTTGAGCTTTATCGGGAGTATTAAAAAAAATCAAAATCAAAATAATTTATTCGCACCCGCAACATAGCAGCCATCCTTAAGATAAATGTACACGTCAAATACTGTTACATTGAGCAAAATATAATAAAATGTCACAAACACTAATAGTGCTAAAGAACTAATAGTACAGGAATTCACTGATGGAGAATNGAAAATAAATCACCTTATATAAAGCGTTTCTCTACGAAAACTTAACCCTATCCCCGTAACTCTGAAACGAACATGTGATAAGAAATTTCGAAGAGTTTGACAACTTTTTTCAAGAAAGACCAATGTTGACATGAAATTCACTTCCGAACTCACTTCCTAGCAGCTACCCCAATGGTTAATAGGAGAAATAGAGAAGAAAAACATTTCAATGGACATTTTGAAAACTGGAGTAATGAAGAAAAACCAAAAAGACCGGATAGACTTTCGAAACCCGCAACCGTGATAGAGGGCGTGACAGCCAAGCAATAGAAAACAAACCAATAGGCCTTAGGGGCCCAAAGAATAATTTTGAGGAAAGGAGGGGTAAACGAGGGTTTGACAGGCAAAGAGAATCTGATGAAACAGGAGTTAAACCCATCGACAAACGTGAGGGAGTTGGTGCTCATAATTGGGGATATCATAAGGATGATATAGAAGAAGCTGATATACCTAATAACGACATCAATCAAAGTTGGGGAGATGATTCAAAGGTGGAAGCTGTCGATGAAAAAAAAGAAGTTGATGTTGAACCTACTCCAATCGAAGAAGAACCCAAAGAATTGACATTGGACGAATGGAAGGCTCAGCGTGCTGGTCGTGTCAAGCCCCAATATAATATTCGAAAAGCAGTCGAAGGCGAGGATCCAAGCCTCTGAAAGAAAGAGAAAGAAGAAGAATCTCAAGAATAAGAATATGATATACCCGAATATCCCCAACGTGTTGGTGGACAGAAATACATTCTGGACATCGATATTCAGTTTAAAGATAGTAGGCGTCTTGGTGTTGGGTGTGGGAGAGACCAAAGATCTGGTCCAAAAGGAACTCGTGGGGGTCGTGGGGGTGGCAGAGATGGTGGTAGAGATGGAAGGGGTTTCAAAGATGGAACCAGAGATGATGTTAGAGAAGGTGGACGGGATGGTGGTAGAGATTCGGCAAGGGATCTAGGCAGAGAAAGTTCTGGACAGGCTGAAGATCGAAACGATGATCGTCAAGCTCCGAAGGTTGATGATGAACGTGACTTTCCTTCTCTTGGATAAATTTATGGCAGTGTTGTCTGCCATACTTTCAGTTGAGTTGTGGTTGACTGTAGAAGTGACTCATTATCACCTCAGGACAAACTGTATATTACAGTTTAACTACTTTGCTACATTGGTACAGACTTGGCATCATAGATAAGAATTCGTCTCTATCTAGATTTTCTTTGTGGCATACTCAAATTATATCTATTTAAGTGTAAGCCGGGCACCCATCAGGGTGGAAGTTACTAGTCAGCATTACGCTGCATTGTTAATATTTCTTTGTGGCCGCTCATTGATAATTTGTTAGTTATTTTTCATGCCACTAGAGTTGAATTTTAAATGATGCATTTTTTACATTAACGAAATACTTTGATACAACTTACTGAAATGTTTGGGTAATCAAAGAATAAGATATTTGATATTACTTTTGTTGTATTATTTGACTTGTCTAGTCTGATATATCAATATATCGTACAAAATTCACTTTCGTTTTCTTTGTTAAGAGAAATTAACAACAAATCAACGGAACAAATTTAACGGTATACGAGGTCTGTTAGGAAACTAAGGTGATTGTTCAGATTTCGCAGGCGACATAAATTCGATAAGCAGTTTTTTATTTTTGTATGTTGGTACACTCATCTCAAACATTAGTCACAGTTTCAGCTGTTTAGCGTGTTTCTGCTATCGAAAAAAGTGTATCAATGTTTTTGCTTCAAATTTTGTGTGAAAAATGGAGTTAGGTGCCCAAAAACACTCGAAATTTTGACAGATACGTTGATTGACTCTGAGTCAAAAAAATATTTGTAAGTGGTGCAAGCTTTTCACAGAAGGTGAAATGTGAATGATGACGCTCGCATTGAGACAGTGAAGAAAATTGTTATGGAGAATTGTCGAATCATTATTAAAGAAGTTGTTGAGGATGTTGGCATGATAGTAGGCTCATGTCAAGCAATTTTTCCGTAAATTTTGGGCTTGGAGCGTGTGGAGCGAAGTTCGTTCCAAAATTGCTGAATTTTGACCAAAAAAAATGCATGAGCATCGCTTAGGAATTGTTAAATGACGCCAACGGCGATTCAGATATACTTGAAAAGGTCATAACTGGTAATGATCACGGGTATATGGTTATGATATCGAAATCAAAGTCCAGTCGTCCAAATGGAAGAGCCCAGGAGAGCCAAAAAAGCACTTCAAGTTCGATCAAAGGTTAAGGTTTTGCTCCCTGTTTTTTTCGATTACCGTGATGTAGTGCATCAGCAGTTCTTGCCACATGGTTGTACAGTCAATAAGGAGTATCATTTTGAAGTTTTGCGCAGCTTGTGAGTAACGATACGAGGAAATCGTCCGGTATTTTGGAAAAACAATTCATTGCTTCTGCATCACACCTGCTCACTCGTAATTGCTTGTTCGTAATCATGCCTCAGACATCGTATTCACCAGATTTGGTTCGCTGCGACTTTTTTCTGTTCCCAATTGAGGAGATAAAAGCCGAATTGCTGAGAGAGCTTATGACATACCCAAAAGTGCATATCAGAACTGTTTGAGGATTGAAAAAAAAACCTTGGCACAAGTGTATTATTATATCTGAGGGGGCTCCTTTGAAGAGGACAAAATAAAAATTGACGAATGAATAAGTAAATATTTTTTGAGAAAAATAAAAATTCCCCTCATTCTTTTAATAAAAATAACCTCCTTCAAGTTCCATGAAATACAATTGACTTTCACAATCTTTTCTTCATTATTATTCAAGATGTCCAGAGTCAACATATACATACCTTCACAAATCTGTCGCAACTCTTCCAGATTTGCAGGCACAATATTGTAAATTTTCATTCGTACAACCCCGCAGAAAGAAATCTAAAGGTTTAAGATCGGGTGATCTAACTGGTCACCACCAAGTGTATTGTATATTCGGTTTGTATTATCGGTTACACAACTGAAGTCGAACAGGATCATCTTCGTTTCATTCATCTCCTAGTGTTTTCTTTGAATGGCTGAAAATTGCCGAAGCATTAATTGTTGATATAACAGACGCTCAAGACAGTTAATTGCAGTATCAATTATTTCGGGTAGGCTTTCATACAAAAATACTGATACCGAATCTGTTTTGATTTGATTTCGATTTGCATTATTCATTTTTTCTTTTGTTTTGCTTTTCTGGGACAATAACTATACGATTCTATAAATGATTCGAAATGACCGATAATTTCGCAAGTAAACATTTTAGAATAATCTCTAGGATTACCAAGATTCAATAGCAGTGTTTAAAATAAACGCAGTTGAATGTAACTAGCAGCAATAGCAGTAATCTAACATCTCGTGTTGAATTCTGTGATCTCTCGAACTGGGTTTTGCGCGTTTGATCTACCGTTCACCAGCGTTGCCAAGTGACACCTCAAAAAACTGACAAGCTCTGAATGTCCACTCGTAACAATTCAAATACCAATTCGATTATCTGTGAGTATATCATTTGCTCCTTCTAAGGGTTGTCCATCAGTGAATGACCGAAAATAACTTGATTTTGGAACGATTAATAACATATGGACCTACAATGGAAAACATTGAATATACATATACCCTCCCATTCACTTATTTCTACTTCTGGTTTCAATCCCGTACCAGGAATTGTATATTTGAAGCTGAAATCTTCAGTCTCGATTTCGTGTGATTTGGAATCATCTTCATTTTGTAGTCATCTTTGAGCTAAAATGAAGTTTTTCGATCTCTAGCACTTCTCAAAACCATACAATTAATCTTACATGATTCCTTGACAAAATTGCATTGTCGAGTAAAAATCCCTAGATCTCCGGAAATTTTCCCCAACTTGGCAACTATGCAGTTCACTCTCACTCTCTCTCGGGACACAGCAGCACTGTATATCCTTGTGCAGAACTCCTCCTCTCTTTTCACTTTCAGCGGACGTTGACTCTATCTCGTCCCTGCCCCGCTGGCCCCCCTCTGGCACACATCAACTCGGTGCGCATTGCGGCCAAATATAACGGCTTGTGGCAGCGTTGCCAGCATTACGATTTTTCCGTTGATATCGCGGGAGTTTATTGATTTTGGTAGGCTACAGGCGCGTTTCGTAATCTAATTGGGATTCGATTGGAATGATAACTATGTTAGAAGCTTCGGCTTTTTCTTGATAGATTTGATTGATTTCCGTGGAATGTATTGCGTGTTGAAGTTGCCAGATTGTATTAAGGAATTCACTATTTCGGGTAGTCGAATTTAATTAGAGTTGAGAATCAATTTCAATTAAACTCGATGATTTGGGAACCATAATCGTTGATTTGAAGCATTGCCTTTGGTAAGTGCTGAGAATTTGGTTTGAATTGGTGGGGTCTTTGCTTCCGGTAATCCTCAAAACTGGTGTGCATAGCAAGACATTCCTAGGAAATATTATTGTATAGGGTCTACCAACAGGGACTTCTGAACTTTGACCATTGATAACGGCCATCTGTCAAATTAGTTGTCGTTTATTTGGTCTGTTTGAGCAAATCACCATGGACCGATTTATCATTCAACAACACGTACAAATACTAAAATTGTTTTATCAAAATAGACGTTTCTTTCAGGTAACGTACCGCGCCCTTTGCCTATTTTTCGGTCGCCATAATTGTCCTACCTAGAGGACTATTGGCAATGTGGTGGATTAATTTAAGTCCACTGGTTCAGTAAACTATAGACTAACACCCGTACATCGATAAAAACAAAAAAACTGCTGGAAACAATGCCGCTGTTTGTGAGAGTGTGCAGGTTAATCCGAGGCAGTCGATTTTGCATCGCTCACAAGAACTTGGCTTTTCGCAGACCACAACTTGACGAAATTTGCGTCGTGACTTGGGCCTGCCACCGTGCAAAATTCAACTGACCCAGGAACTGCAGGTAAACGACCATAGACAACGACGTGTGTTCACTCTGGAACAGTTGGCAACTGAACCTAATTTTCATCGAAAACTCATCTTCAGCGATGAGGCCATTTCTGGATGAATGGGTATGTGAATAAACAAAATTGTCGAATTTGGGTTGATACCAATCCACATGACAGCCAAGAGCGTCCAATGCATCCCGAAAAAGTCACTGTTTTGTGTGCATTTTAGGTTGGTGGCGTCATCGGTCCTTATTTTCTTTGAGATGATTACCAACTTCTTTTGGCCTGAATTGGATGATCTGCACACCAACGATGTGTGGTTCCAACAGGACGGCGCTACGTGCCACATAGCTCATGCCACATTGGATATTCTGCACTAGCGATTCAGCGATCATCTCACGTGGAGGTGATGTGAACTGGCCACCGAGATCTTGCGATTTGACCCCGTTAGACTTTTTCTTGTGGTTTTTTCACTACAGGTGTATGCGAAAAAGCCACAAACCACAGCGGCCCCCAAAGCCAACATAATCCATGCCATCGGTCAAATTTAACCTGAGTCATGGAAAATTCGATTTTTCGGATTCGTGTCGTGTCGGACATTTAAACGATGTAATATTATCCACATAATGACATGAATAGGTCCTTCAAACGAATAAAAAATTTCGATGATATTTCACTCACACTTTTTTATTTAGATTTGAAGATAGCAAGCGCCTTATGAAAGACCCGTTATATATTTGTACTTTCATAAAACACTGAATTTGTTAGGGTTAATTTTGGCATAGAAAGAGATACATTTTTATTAAATATCATATGTTTGGGAGAGCTCATGTAACAGCGGAAAATAAATTTAACGATGTTCACTGTTCAAAAGTATGGTTTATTCTCCTCAAATATATTTTCTAATCATTCTTTCGATTACTCAGGTTTACATAAGAATCTAAACACAAAGAAACAAAGCGTATTTCTGACTCAACCCTAAATGACTAATCAACTGGAGTTGAATAAAATATACAGAATCTTCCGTTGTTTTAAATAATAACAGCTTGAATAACAACAAAAATAGTGATAACAATAAAGAGTAATAATACTCTTACGGTATTGACGAGACACCGGAGTTGCCCGGGGGATATTGAATTCGTGTGGAGAACGAGAAGTGCCGAATTTATTGAAACTATTCGTTCCCCACCCTCAGGCTCATACAAGCTAATAAGCCTGATGTGGTCCTTCTCGACCACCAGAGGAAAACGATATTTGTCGTGGAGTTTTCAGCTCCTGGCGAGACGAATATCGCCAGAAAAGAGGAGGAAAAACGGATAAAATATCAAGATTTTCTCTTCGAACTCCGCAGACTCTATTCAGATCACTCTGTGAAGATGGTTGTTCTGATTATTGGAGTCCTTGGTGGAAATATATCCTCTCTACTCTAGAATCTTGAGATCATATCGGCTTGCCGCACTAAGGCAGAAATCTTAGCCGCACTAGGGCAGAAATCTTAGCCGCACAGATGAAGAAGGCTGTCATTCTTGGCTCACTGCGCTTGCTCAGGGCACATGATTCTCGGACCCAATGATCACTTACCCCACGGTGTGGGGTGTGGTCATTGGTTGATAATGCTGGCACGCCCTCCCGAATGTATCGGGGCTTCGGGGGATAGGGCCTGACCAGCGCACACTATGGTGAAAAAAAAAGATAACGTATAATGTAATGATAACGTATACCCAATCACTAATCAAGTAATTTCGTTACACTCAATTGGTAATTTTGTTTAATTTATTTTGTAAATATAAATATTTTGCGCTGTATCAAGCATTAAGGGGCCAAAGCAACGTTCCAACCGCAAGAGACGTTCATGACTTTCTGAAAGGCAAAAAAACAGTGTATTACCAAAAAACATATTTGTCCGATATATTGACGTTAATTATCCAACTGAATGAACTTCGGTGCTCATGTCGAAATAATCGTCATTGAAAATATATCAAAAGTGTTTTGTTTTGTGAATATCATTATCAAGAGCGAAGATTTCCTTCAACGGAGCTTCCCGAATCCACTTCTCAGAAAGGTACCTTTCCAACGCTATTCTTCACGCGGATGACCACGAGGAATCCAAGTAAGTCGCTTAATGTTCTCGTTCTTGACCTAATTTCAACTATCGTTTTCTCTTTCGCCATTATTTTTGGGAATAACGGATATCACCCCAACTCGAAATATTTTCCAACAGTTCATATTTTTCGAAACCAATTCCTGAGCTAATATATACTCAAACATCATAGTTTTTAGGTCCGGAGACCTTCTGAAGTACATTTCTTATGAATTTGGCACACGGTTTACAGAATTTGAATGCTTGTGGCATTCAGAATCTTTTCTTTCATTGAAGAGGATTATACTATATTTCTGGTTCAACATTACATAAATAATCAATAAACACCGATTGGAAAAAGCCAAAGCACTTCTCGCCAGAAAATCCAAGCTATACCTGCTGTGAGTGGGTCGTCTGTTGATATTTCTTCTGAGTTATCATTCGACAAAACTAAAATTATAATAGTAGGCACTAAATTCTCAGAAATATTATTGCATTAAAATGAAAATATTGATGGCAGGTTGTGATTCTATATATTCTATATATTTCGATAAGAAAAGTACACATGGTTTGAGTTCCATGAGAAGTGCAGCGCGTAAATCTGGACATCACCAAGTGAACGACATATTGAAACGAGCTATGTTTTCAGCGGATGTTCCTGCATTTCTGGAACCCTTAGGTACCAGTCGAGATGATGGTAAACGACCAGATGGTATGTCTCTCATACCATGGAAATACGGTAAACCTGTGGTATGGGACTTCACTTGCGTTGACACGGTCTCGGCTTCCCATCTAGTCAGAAGTTCGAAGTCTTCTGGAACCGCAGCATTGTCTGGCAATAAATTGAAACGAAAAAAATACCAAAAACTTGGTAACTACTATCTGTTCCATTCAATAGCGGTTGAAACTTTTGGTGTTCATGTCCAGGAGTCTCTGTTATTCGTTCATGAACTCGGAAGGAGACTAGGCCAAGCAACGAAAGATCACCGTTCTACCTCTTTTTTGGTTGAAAAAATTAGCATTGCTATTCAACGTGGTAATGCTGCTTCGGTCCTTGGAACCATTCCTCCTTCACATGATTTTGATGAGATCATGCATTGTCCTAATTTCAGTACGGAACTAAAATATCTTCGAAACAAGCCGAGATATGTGGATATTCATCAGCCTCCTATCAATATGAGTTGCAGTCCTCGTGGTTCTGGTTCCCTTTCAGTGAAAGAGCTTCATGAAGCAAGAGCCGAATCGATCCCTCTACGAAACACTTCATCGCTTGGAAGGATCGATCGCAGCTTGAGAAATGGTTCTTATGCAGATTATATGAAACATGTTCTCCCTTACGAATCAGTAGAGAGTTGTCCTGAAACCTTGAGAAAACAATTGGATTATATAATTTAGGAAACACTTGCTATATGAATAGCATTTTACAAGTGTTGTTTATGACGAAGAATTTCAAGAACGAGGTTTTAATGATGACCGAGAACGAGAATGTTTCCTACTCATTCACCAAACTCTAACACCTGTTTATGCAGCTGTAGTTTCGTAAGAATGTATCATCTTTGCCACTAACTGATTTCCTGAAGTCTTTGAAGTCCACCAGATACTCGTTGGGACAACAAGAGGATTGTTCCGAATTCTTGGGGTTCTTTTTGAATACTCTTCGTGAGCAGAATCACTGACCGCTTTGGATTGAATGCTTCCGTACAGTCTATCTCGTCTTGTGTTTGTAAATCACCTGTTTACTTCGTAGTAAATGTTGAAGAGGTAGCAAAGACGAATGTGAACTTCAACTAACGTTTCCTAATATGACTAATAACCAGTCCATGCAAAACTTATTGTTGAATCATCTGAAAATGGAACTTTTAACAGGTGATGATCGACTTATTTGCCAAACATGCGCCAAACTAACTGACTGTTATAAGGAAACAAGTATATCTGAGGCACCAGTCAATCCAATAATAACACTGATGATCTTCAAACATGATTCAACCTCTAACATAAGCACCAAACTCTCAAGAATGTTCAAAATAGATGAACACTTCAATCTAGCAGACCACTATTATAATATTCATGCAGTCATTGTTCACTGTGGTTCTGGCGTTGAATTTGGTCATTATTACGCCTTGGTCAAAGATGAAACGGATTGGTTTAAGTTTGACGATAGTCGTATCGTATTCATTGAATAAACTTTCTGAGAATGTAGTGCCTACCGTTTTGAAATTATTGTATAGTAGGTTAGGTCTAAAGTGAGTGGGTCTATTCGACTCTCCACCGCAACCCATCAGGGTTTATTGTGGCTCACACCTATTCACACTCGACCAAATAAACCCCGCTTCTTAACGAAGCCGATTAGTTTGTATGGTGCATGGTCTCTCAGGTCAGATGGTAAGAGTACGGCTCTGCCGAACTCTAAGAACTTGATTCGGTCCCCAGCGGGGCAGGCACAAAGTATGTGCTCTGCTGTTGGACATCGTAGTTCATCCCTATTGTAGTCCAACAACTGTTTGGTGTCAAGCTTCGAAGGGTGAATAAACGACTTGGAGTGAGCCAATCCAGGTGTTCAGTGTTTGTTTGGCAAAGCCTAAAGCGATGCTAATTACAGGTTCTGGTCCGATGAAGCTGCTTGCAGCACCCTCCTTTGCAAGGGAGGGTGCTGCAGCCTCATTGCCTTCCAGGCCAGTATATGGCCTGGAATCCAGACCAGAGTATAGAACAGTAGGAGTCAAGATCTTCAATATTTTCAAATGAAATTACTTGAAATTCTGCTGAGTCATGAACTGAATATTCAATCCATTCTGGAATATTTTTTCATTATTTATGCTTTGCATGCATAGACGTTTTGAATTTGAACACCCTGGATGTAAAAGAAAACAGAAGGTTTCATTGCTGATTATCTTTTTTGCATGGAAAGACAGATTTTCTACAGCTTCACCCAATCCAGAACAATCAGCATTAAGGTTTGTTATATACCTTGAGAAACTTATGAAGAACATTTTGTGATAATGCTCAAATGAAATCGCAGAGAATAATTTTTCATTTTCCTATGCATCTTTGGGACCGAAGCGGTTGAAATTCAACGAGACCTTCCAATGCTTATGTCTTCCTTTTTAAGTTTATCCATTGATTCGACTACAGATAACGACTAATTTACCTCTTCGGGGAAGATACACAAGTTACAGTTCACCAAATTGTGTAGGTAATATTTATGGAAACTGCCATCGAGCTCTCCACAACATGTAAACCAGAGGTGTTTGTTGATGAAGATACTGACATAATTGTTGTTCCAATTGCAAATATTTTTGAAGGGTAACTGCGAAGGTTATCCGCATTTCCAAACTGCATCAAAAATCCAATTAAAACAAATTAGTAACTACAATGATCTAATGTTCAGCAATAAACAACTTTCCAACATCTTATCAACAGCATTATCTTCATTTAGTAATGGACCACATATTAGAAGTGGTCTGATATTCTTGTGATATGTTCTTCCTTATTTATCGAAAGCATAAGCTTTCTTGCAGTGCTTTCTTTGACTTTGTGAATCGATATTCTCAGATTTCTTTTGTATCTTATACATCCAAAAGTCTGTATTGAAAAAATTATTATCAGTGTACCTGCATTTCTTGAGTTTGAATATTACTGGAAGAACAGAATTAGGAGAGAGTTTTTCAACTCGAAATGATGAACCTTAAACGTAGAATATTGTTTAGATGCAATGCCAGTCAAAACTAATAGCTGAGAGACATTATCAATTTTACAGTATTCAAAACCCTCTGCTACTGTTTATTTTTTGACTACTTCTGGCTAGTTTGTACAAATACTGAATACTTTTTCATTTTAAATTTCAACACCTGTCTGTCTCATACGAAAACCTTCTAGTTCATTTAGAAGCAGTCATCATGAATGAATGAGTATGCCAGAACTAAAAATAACTGCTACTTTTTTTTGTCTGATTTTTTGTTAGAAGTCGTAAAATTCCGCAATCTCTTCGACTTCACAATCCTATCATCAATAATAATGATTATTATTCGGGCAGCAAGTGATTATGTCAGAATTATCTCCAAATCGATTTTCAGAAATATCGTGTTGACATATTTTTTTTGTATTGGAGAAATAGTTTTTGCGAAATTTCTACCGAATATCCCCAACGTGTTGGTAGACAGAAACACATTCTGGACATCGATATTCAGTTTAATGATAGTAGGCGTCTTGGTGTTGGGCGTGGGAGAGGCCAAAGATCTGGTCCAAGAGGAACTCGTGGGGGTCGTGGGGGTGGCAGAGATGGTGGTAGAGATGGAATGGGTTTCAAAGATGGAACCAGAGATGATGTTAGAGAAGGTGGACGGGATGGTGGTAGAGATTCGGCAAGGGATCTAGGCAGAGAAAGTTCTGGACAGGTAAATATCTCTAGTTCTGATGGTAATTTGTCAGCACTCTTGTCTATGCTTCATCGTTCAGATGTATTTATAATCGAAGTATGACAGTGAAATGTTATTTGTCTACATTTTTGCCGGAAGTTATTCGTTTTTTATTCGTTTTCAAAATACCCCAAATTCCGTGATACCCTTGAATTGCCAATTTATTACATAATAAGTATTATGATCTTATTTTCGCTGAGTCAACAGCTTTATAATTTCACAAAACTAAAAAAAAGTAATTTTCCTTTATTTTCACTATTTTACTATTAATGTAAGTTACAAAAAGGATTTGAAGCTCTATAACTTCTATAAATGTTCCCAAATGTATCATGTCAAATTTGCCATTCAGTCAAAAAAAAATTCTTTCTCACATACATAAAGATGTCACTAAAAATGTCACAAAGTTAAACATTACTGAGGTATCTCCAAATGAAATCAGAGATGCCATAAATAATATGAAGAGCAATAAAAGTAAGGATTTTTATGAACTAAATGTGAATCTCTTGAAATCAGTAAAAAATCAAATAATATCTCCTTTATGTAAATTGCTAAATAAAAGTATACAATCAGGAATTTATCCA
>NW_019291069.1:0-17412 GCF_000500325.1 Leptinotarsa decemlineata
TTTGCGATGAAGATGTTGAGGCACTTTCTGCCAAATTTTTCACGAATTCGTTTGGTTGGTATCTTATTCGGCATTATCAAATATCATTGGCCATAATCTTCAAATACATTAATCCATATCCCAATTAAGGTTTAACGACGCGCCCCTTGAAAAGAATCGAATCCAACCTTGTAGATTGTGCTGGATGTATTGATGTGCTTATGACAACCAAGAAGGGGTGATCAGCATGAAATTGCTCTGGTTTGGGTTCCGCCATCACGCATTGAATAGAACTGAACATCACAGCTGAAAGAATATTCACGTTACTTTCAACTAAAAAAAGTTCAATATTTTAGTGAAACTGCCTTTCAGAATAACGCGAAAAAGACAGAATCATGCCTGTTGAAATATCTTCTTCCAACATTTAACTTTAACATGTTCCAGGTTTAGGTATTTGCTTGCAAACCAGACACCAGAAAGCGACATTATATAAAGCGAATCTTGCAAAAAAATGTTTATATACCAGTATAATTAGAATGACCTTTCAATCTGAGTCTTTTTTTGAAAGCAGTTGCTTCGAAATACTATCCAGGCTATAGATTGTTTAGAATCTATCCCATTTTCTGTAAAGACATATTTGTGGATTCTAGGAGTTCATTAACACGTCTAAAATGATATTTCATTCACCATTTTAGGTACATCAAGTATATATACCAAATACGAGTATGTATGTCCAAAAATTAAACGAATTGAGCGTCAAAGATCTGCCTCATCCACCATACTACCCAGACCTCTCGCCAACCGACTACCATCTTTTTAAGCACTTCCAAACTTTCTCACCGGTAGAACCTTCGCCAATCAGGACCAGGCAAAAACAGCCTTAGTCAACGTCTTCGAGTCCCAAGCACTCAATTTTCATCCTGACGGAATTAATCAACTTGTGTTATGTTGGCAAAAATGTACTGATTCAAATGGATCTTACTTTGATTAAAATGAATAAGTATTCACTGATAAATTACAGTTTGAAGTAGACTCATAAATACGGATAAAACGTTTGAAACAACCTAATACATAAAACTACTGTTAAAATATATTCCGTTGTGGAAAGTACAACAAGTGAATCAACAAGTACTGATACTGACGATTATATTGATTTCACTTCTATAACAAACGGTTATAGAATCAATATGTAATCAATATAATATTTCACACATTTTAGAGATAGTGTAAGGAACTTCATGCATGCCGGCGATTCCAAAATCCACACCTATTTTCACTTGTAAGTATATTCGAAGTAAACGGTATTGTGCACACTTAAAGTTGGCGGCACTCTCAAAGGCCAAAAAAAGCAATACATAGAAAGTCAAACTAGTCCACGTGGACTGTAGACTTGGCGGTTCGTATTGGATATTTTTTACTAATCGAGTCTTATGATTGGCTGAAGAATCATAAAATTAAATTTGAAGTCATGTTACGATGACGAATAGAAATCGGGGAATATTATCGCGGTCGTGTTCAGTTCAGGAACTGATCGCGATTTGAGTGTTGAAATATGATATTGGTTAGAAAGAAAGAAATTTTATTGACCTCAAATTACAATTTCTGTTACATTAGAAAATATCTGCAATAACAAAATTTGCTTAGGTACGTCATACTGAAAATATAAAAAATATACATAGAGTACATAAAAAAATCTNCTAATAGTAATACCGAGTGTGATAACAACGTAGACTTTTTACTGTGTAGTGATTCCAACAGCGATGGGAACAATGCGAAAAAAGATACCAGTAAATAAGATTTGGATGCATTTGAATATTGAAATACAGAGAATATTTTCAACGTATATAAGAATCTACATCACAAGTTTGGTTTCGGAGAAAGCAAACTATTACAAGCAACATCAGATTTGACCGAAATTCCTTTCATCAACTGTACGTAAAATAGTCAAAAATGAACGCAAGACGTGATGTGATACGAGATTACCAAAACCATTAGAAGTGTATCTAATAAAATCATTGAAAAAAACAATATAGAACTGTTACAAAAGCAATGAGATTCCTACAACTGAAGAAATTGAATACTTTCGGCCATAATGTGAGCTAATGTGACAAAACTCTTCAGGATTGGATAAAGAAATTAGGATTTAGATTTGAAATAATAAACAAACGTCAAGCAGTTATGGAAAGCAGAAGAATAGTGGAAATACTATTTGGACGGAACTCATGACATAGGGTGGATTGATGGTTCGAGAATGTGTTCGCCTAACATGCCTGTAAAAAAAAGGATCGCGACTAATTTTGTGGGTTCCGAGTTCTTTGAAATTATGTGGAAAAAAACTTGAGGACTGCAATGTTGACTGGTTTGAATGGTTTGAAAACACATTAATCCCAAATTTGGATGGGTATTGTGTAGTAGTTCTTGACAACGCTTCCAATCATTCGCGACTGCTCATCAGAGCACCGAATAAAACGTTTGTTTGAAGGTGGTTGACAATGTTTCGTGGTGCATTACATCAGTTCGGACTTCCATCGTCTAATATAATATAAATTGATTTGAAATCCCTGAAAGAATATGTAAAAAAAATAAAAATATTAGCTGAAAAAACTATTTTATTAAGCAAAAAACTGAAATTAAAATGAAAGGACATGCTAACAACAACCAGAAAAAAACATAAAAAATTTAAGTATCAGCCTGAAAGATTTATGTTAATAAATATATTACAATGATTTGCAATGAAGATGTTGAGGCACTTCACGAGATTTCTACCAAACATTTCACCAATCCATTTGGTTGGTATCTTATTCGGCATTATCAAATATCTTTGGCATTAATCGTTTGAATATATTAGACCATATCCCAATTAAGGTTGAACGATGCGCCCCTTGAAGAGAATCGATCCCTGCCTTGTAGATTGTGAAGGATCTGTTGCTGTGCTTATGACAACCAAGAAGGGATGGTCAGCATGAAATTGCTCTGGATCAGGCTCCACCATCAAGCATTGATATGTGACCATCATAGCTGAAAGGATATTCCCGTTACTTTTAATTCAAAAAACTTTTATATTCTAGTGAAGGTGTCTTTCAGAACTACGTGAAAGAGACGTAATATCGGCTGTTGAAATATCTTCTTCCAACATTTGACTTTACTTTCGAACCAAACACCAGAAACCGACTTTAGAAGGAATCTTAAAAGAAACAGTTTATACAGGGTGGTTTATTAGTGTGACGAAGTGTAGTATCTCGCTTATAATGAGGAATATGATGAAATGTTTCAGATAAAAGTTATATGGTTTACTTTGTTGCTTATTTCAAAAATATTTTGGAATACACAGAACAATACATTTGTATTGTTCCTTGGAAGCGGAACAATACAAATCATAATTTTTTTAAATTCACCCTGTTCAAAATTTTTTCACCGCTGAACTGGGCGAAATGTTTTGCATAAGGAGACATAACCTTTTCTTTTAAGTTTGCAGCGTTGTCAAGTTATTGCTGAAAAAAAGAACATATTCGGAAAAACAGGAATTATAATTCGATTTTCAATTTGTCAAAAATGGGGAATGTTTCTCAATTTGGGTTATTACATCAAATGCAAGTTTGAACAAAATAAAGTTGAGTTTATAGCTATATTAGCGGCTATATNGCCCAAAGTATGTGCTCTGCTGTTTCATCATTTTTCAATCAGAGGCGACAAACACTGTCTTACGACAGTCCGAGTCTCTGCATATGATTATTCAAATGACAGTGACCTGCAAGAAGGCCTGTTACACATCGTAGTTCAACCCTACTGTAGTCCAACACTATTTGGTATCAAGCTTCGAAGGGTGAATAAACGCCTTGGAGTGAGCCAATCCAGGAAGATTCTGCCAGAAGTCCATAAATCTTATTGTCATCCAGTTGTTCAGTCTTTATTTGGCAAAGCTTACAGCGATGCCAATGACAAGTTCTGGTCCGATGAAGCTGCTTGCAGCACCCTCCTTTTCAAGGGAGTCAGCAGCCTAATTATTTCAATAGGGGTGAGAGAAGCAAAAATTTGAATCACTGCCACTTCTAATTCGTATCTAGAACCTTTCCCAGTCGTAAAAGTCCATAGATGATAGGTCCGGTGACCTGGCCGGACAACGGTTTGGTCCTTGTTTGGCAATCTAATTATTACCAAAATTTGCACCCAAAAAGTTGGTGGCAAAATGAAAATGGAAACTTTTGGGTATTTTTATTATAATCTAAACAAAATAAAATGTGAAATTTCAAGAATAATCTCAAATTAAAATGCAACATTTTCTTTGGAAGGTTTCACCTGATGTAGGACTTCTAATGCATCCACTGAACAAGATGACGTGAGCAAAATGTTCGGAATCATGTTTTATTCCTTTGATGACGATAAAAAAGGGATGATCCGCTAGAAATAGCTGAGGGCGTTCTGGCACACTAAAGTACATTATCCTCATTCCTGAAATTGATTAAATAATAAAAGATTAATTTCTGTTATACCCCAACACTCGCAAAAGGTTTGAATTACTTCCCATTAATGAATCACAAACAAGCAATTTTCATTAGTAAGCAGTAACATAAACAACCATATGTATTTGATTTGGTAACATACAAATGCATATTGGAAAACAATGAATATTCGATGATTGCTCATGAAGAAACTCAATACTAAAGATTTCTGCATATAGAGTTCAATCAAAGTTATTTGAACAGTTTTCCCTATTTGTGATAGTTTCAGAATCATTCGACCAAGTGTAGATTTTAGTGAATTGACTTTTGACTTATTTTGTCAACGAGATACAAATTGAAGCTAAACAAAAATATCGATAAGAATCATAGAACCTTTTTTATTTCTATCGAGGAGGCCAACAAAGTACTTTATTGAAATTTTTCCTTAATTCCTAATTCAGGAAATATTCGTCAAAATTTGGTAAAATGGAAATATCTAATTTTGCGAATGGAGAATAAGACATATCCACAATTTTCATAGAACCAATTATATTCATCTCAAATACTTCCTTGACTTAGAAAATGTATTCGACTTTGATAAATATCGGCAACGGGAAACAAATTACCGAAAATATATAAAAAACGTATATAATCTTTTTTATTGATCCTTACAAGTCCAACATAATCCTTTAGCTAACGAAATGCTGGTTCAAAATCAGAAAAATGTTATATTTTGTTGTCGTATTGAGATTATCCAACAATGAAAAATAGGAACAAAAAATGTTAGTACTTACATTTTTTCGTAATTTCTATAGTTCAGGAAATGTTCATTGAAAATTGGGAAAATTCCATAGTTTGTTCAAAGTATTGAAAATATCTAACAGTGTCGCAATTAATTGACTTAAGACAATTATAGTTTGAATAATATTTTTCGAGTAATCGAATTGAAACTGGTATATGGTCTACGTTTGGTCGTAGTATTCACGATAATTTTGAAGAAAATTCAAGAACAAAATTAGGAACACTCTCAGTTGCTCTACGTTTGGTTGTAATATACACGTGTCTGTTCAAAAAATAAGGTAAATATTCAAGTTTTGCGGGCTACATACATTCGATTAGCTTTTTTTATGTTGATACACACGTCTGAAACATATCTTCACAGTTACAGCATGTTTGGATAGTTGTTGGTACACAGATGGATCAAAAACACCTTCCGGTTCTGGTGCAGGCATTTTTAGACGCAGACCCAGGACAGAGATATCTACCTGCCTAGGAACTTATGCGACTGTATTTACGATACTGAATTGTGTGCTAAGAGATTGGATAAATCCAACCTCACACACAAGTCAATAGAAATAATCTCGGACAGTCAAGCGGCGTTGGTAGCTCTTGGCTCCTACCGAGCAACGTCTAAATTGGTAGCAAATTGCCAAAAACGACTCTCCTCGATAGGAAGACTTAACAGATTGTCTCTGGTCTGGATTACTGGCCTGGAAGGCAATGAAACTGCTGATTACCTTGCAAAGGAGGGTGTTGAAAGCAGCTTCATTGGACCAGAACCTGTCATTGGCATCGCTTTAGGCGTTGCCAAACAAACATTGAACACCTGGATGGCTCAGTCCAAGGCGTTTATTAACCCTTCGAAGCTTGATACCAAACAGTTGTTGGTCTAACATGCCTTCTTTCAGGTCACTGTCATCTAAATCATAATATGCAGACTTGGACTGTCGGAAAACAGTGTGTGTCGCCTCTGTTTGGAAAATGATGAAACAGCAGATCATATACTTTGTGCCTGCTCCGCTGGGGACCGAATCAGATTCTTAGAGTTCGGCAGAGTCAAACTCTTACCATCTGACCTGAAAGACCACTCACCAAACATACTAATCGGCTTCGTTGAGAAGCTGGGTTTATTTGGCCGAGTGTGAATAGGTGTGAGCCACAATAAACCCTTGCGGGTTGCGGTGGAGGGTCGAATAGACCCACTGACTTTAGACCTTACCTAACCTAACCTAACCTTACCTAACAGCATGTTTTCTCAACTATTAGGTGAAATACCTAATAGTTGAGAAATGTTTTGCGTGTTCTGTGATTGTCTGCTATCGAAAAGAAATGGATCAAAGAATTTGCATCAAATTTTATGAAAATGTTAATACTTGTAAGTGCTCAAAAACACTTCAGGTGTTGACAGTGGCATAGGGTGATTATACTCTGCGCCAGAAAAATGTTTACACGTGGTACAAGCTTTTCACAGAAGGTCGAGAAGATGTGAATGACGACGCTCGTCCTGGGAGCCCAAACACATCAAGAACTAATGAAAATGTTGAGAAAGTAGAGAAAATTGTTATGGAGAATCATCGAATCAATATCAGAGAAGTTTTTGAGGATGTCGGCATATCTGTTGGCTCATGCCATACAATTTTTTCGGAACTTTTGAGCATAACGTGTGGCATCAAAGTTCGTTCCAAAATTCCTCAATTTTGATCAAAAAAAAAACGTCGCATGGGCATCGCTCAGGAATTGTTGAATGACGTCAATGGCGATCCAGATTTGCCTACAAAGGGTCATAACATGGTTATATGGTTATGACATCGAAACCAAATCCAGTCGTCCCAATGGAAGAGCCCAGGAGAGCCAAGACCAAAAAAGCGCGCTAAGTTCGATCAAATGTCAAGATTTTGCTCAGTTTTTTTATTATCGTGGCTTAGTGCATCAGAAGTTCTTGCCACATGGTCGCACAGTCAATAAGGACTATTATCCTTGAAGTTATGCGTCGCTTACGAGAAGCAATATGAAGAAAACGTACGGTATGGTGGAAAAGCAATTTATGACATCACGATAAGGCACTCGGCATTGCTTTTTCACAATTTTTTGCCAAAAACAACACCGTAATCATGTATCAGCCACTGTATTCACCAGATTTGCCCCCCTGCGACTTTTTGCTGTTCTCAAGATTGAAGATACCCGTTGAATAATGGAATTTTGCGACGATTGAGAAGATGAAAACCAAATTGCTGAGAGAGTTAAAGACATACCAAAAAGTGCTTATCAGAAAAAAACGCTGGCACTAAGTGTATTATATCTGAGGAAAATTACTTTGAAGGGGACAAAATAAAAATTGATGAATTGATAAACATTTTTTGAGATAATGAAAATTCACCTTATTTTTTTAACAGAGTAGTACACACATCAAACATCATCTGTATCGAGACTTCTGCGCTCATCAACTTCTATGTAATGCTTGTTTATATTAAATAACCGTGTCTGAGCATGTCTACAAATTTAGTAGCAATGGAGAAAATTAATCTTCCCGAATTTTGTTCATTATTTTCACATTCAATATAATTTTAATGATTACTAACCTAGATGACGAAACATTTTACTGATTTATATACTATTACACAGCAACTTGAGAGTCAATTCAAATGAAAATTAGGAAAGGAGGTCTAGTTTTTTGGAAACATAACCAAGTAAAAAAGTATATTACAATCCAGAGTAAATATTAAAAAATGCCACAATTCGTCGAATAATTTTTTTTTGTTCGTGGAAGATTTCAGATTTGAAGCTTCATCAATGAAAACAAAGCGCACCAGATGAAATTTATCACATTTCCTAATTTCTCCCCATGCAGAATGAATAAGTTTGATAGATTTTATGAAACTTTATAAGAAAAATGCTCAATTTACGTAAAATGAAATTAGAGTTGAAACCAAAAGAAAAATCAAGTGTTACAAAAATGTGTGAGGTTAGTTGTTTCAATGTAACTCAAAGCGTGATATGATTCGCTAGATCATGGTCTACCTGTGTCATTTAGTTATTAGGATTCAAAAAGCGACCCTTAAACATAACCATGGTATGAGAATATTCATCAAGAAGTACAATAAATGGATGGTCAGCGAGAAACTTTTTGGGTTTAGAACCTCGTATCATCTTTTTAACCTTTTTTCCTGAAAAGATAGACATGTGAAAATATTTTTGGCGAATATGTCAAAATGAAATTCAGTAAACTCAGATTAATTTACCAAGTATTGGGATGTCTGATGCAGAATTGATGCTTCTGTGAATGTGGTAGGTATAATGATAATGATAACAACATTCATTTCTCTTGTTAAAAAGTATAAAAATTTTTCAAATCGAATATGGAAAGATTTGGTGCTCTTTTTATCGAAATGTTCATTTGTTGAATACTTTTGGCCCTAAATATATAGCGGACCTTTTTGGTAAAGGACAGTTCGGTGTAGTCCAGATAGCAACAAATTCCGGCTCTAGTGGGATATGGGTAATCCGGTTAACGTGCTGCAGCATCAGACATAATTGTCAGTTCTTTGAAAGAGTTTCTGCAAGAGTGGTGACATCATAATTGCAATACTACCTCTGTGTGCATATTTTTGCAAAATGAAGACTCAACAAAAGAAACCCCAACACAAGGTACAATATCAAAAGTGACAGCCAATATGGCGGCACTATGACGTCACGTCATAGTGCCCCCATTTCAAATGGAAATGGTAACTTGTGTTATATAATTGAAAAAAATGTATTGACCTACAAATGGGCTGAAAAATATACATTGTTCTATTGGGAATTTTCGATTTGGATTTATTTCTGGTTAAACCGGTAGAGATTTTAATTTCTTTCATTGGTAAAAACTATTGGTTTCCCTAAAATATACCTTCGTTACGAATATTAAATTTTTTACTTCACAAACAACTTAATGGCGGATTATATCAAAATAACTTTCAGTAAACTCAGATTAATTTAACCAGTACTGGGATGTCTGATGCAGAATTGATGCTTCTGTGTATGTGGTAGGTATAATAATAATGATAACAATATTCATTTCTCGTGTTAAAAAGTATAAAATTTGAATCTGAAAAGATTTGGTGCATTTTTTTATCCAAATATTCATTTGTTAAATACTTTTGGCCCTAAATATAGCGGATCTTTTTGGTGAAGGATAGTTCGGCTCTAGTGGGGTATGGGTGGTCAGGTTGACGTGATGCAAATTCTCCCATAGGAATACCTGATTTTCAGCTTATTATATCTACATCAATATTGATGAAACTCATTTCTTAAGATTTCATAATTATCAAAAAGCACATCAAAAACTTTTTCTAGAAGGGAATGGTAATCATTTACAACAGAATTCTACTATAAAATTTCCATTTTGATAGCATTTAGAGTTGGAAAAAACACTGTGAAAAGATTGTTCAAATTCTCAAACAAAACCGTACTCAAAGATTTACAAAATATTTTGCATGCATATCAATATGAAAATATTTACTTTGCTCAAGTGGAATTGAGATGAGATGTGGGGTGTGTTTTGGGGTTGGTCCTCACACCCAAGTAGTCAAAGCATATACCACTGATGATGTCTGCCACAGTAGCAGAGGAAACGTTTAGTACATTCGTTCTGTTCAATCAGTATTTTTATTGATCAAAAGACACGTCTTAGAACTATATCCGGTGAGAAAAAATCCCTTTTGACTCTCTACTTTTCTATCATTGAACAAAAAACAAGGTAAACTTTCAGAGAAAGGAAAAAACATAACTACAATAAAAACTCTACAAAAATGCGTAGAGCATACACAGAAGTTTATTTCTGATACAAACTGGAAAAGAACTCTTTCAAATGATCTACTCTCAGTACTTTCACATGTACAATGAATTACAAATAGTCCTTTCGAAACAACTACTTTCATATGTACATTGAATTGTGCGAAAATAACTTTTTTTCATTCAGTTTCTACTACAAACATTCGTTATGAAATTAAAACATTTATAAAAATCACAATGTGGTAGATATATGAAAAAGTATTGGTTTAAAATGTCACTTACATAGAAAACTGTCATCCTCGATGATGTACTTCGAAGTTTCGGAACAACACATTGTTTTATCACTGCATCAGCAGCAAACATCTTTTTTCCCAAAAACTGAAGTCTCCTTAAAATATTCCTTCTTCAAATNAATATATTGAAATGTTTCATATTGAAAAGCCTTGACATTCAACAATCAAAATACAGTTCAAATGCACTATTGTCGGCATAAACAAAATCTATTAATGGTATATATAAAAAAACTAAACAATATTTTGTATAATGAATTCTCTAAACTATTTCAATCTACATTGAAGTTGAGGTTGCGACACACGCCCTTTGAACAATATGGAAAAGGATGCTGTGCTCTGTAGCTCATCTGTAGTTTTGTATAAAATGATCAAGAAAGGATGATCGGCCAAAAATTGCGTTGGAGGTTTTGATATAGGCGCACACCTATAAACCCATGTCATTCCTGGAAAAACATACGAATCACAAAAGATTACCACCAGCATTACCGAAATAACTTCAAAATCGATTATTGAACTGAGATTGAAATGAAAAGTTCCCAAGCTTAAGCTACTAGGACGTTTCAGAAGTTTTATCCGTTTAAATGTCATGTTTTTTACATTGGTTTGCAAAATTCCGTTCCGGAGATTCCAGCCCAAAGTGGTCGACCTACAGTAATCCAGAACGAGGATTTAAGGACCCTGGTGAAGACTGACCCATCTCAAACGGTGCATAGAACGGCGAAAGAACTGGGTATCAGCTCCCATTAGGTTTTTGATGGTTTAAAATGTATTGGAAAGGTCCTAGACCTCGAAAAGTGGTTGTCCCATGATTTGAACGATCGATAGAAATTGTCACGCTTCGAAGTCTGGATCGGATCGTCGCGTGTGATGAAAAGTGGATCTTCTACGATAACAGGAGACGTTCATTTGGACACCGATGAGGCAACCAGTCACTTCCATAAAGGGAAAACCAACCAAAAAATACCATGCGTCAACAGCAACATACACTGGTCAACAGAAGAGATCCGACTTTTCTCCACGACAACGCCCGTCCGTACGTTTCCGAAATAACCGTCCGAAAATTGAACTCATTCAGCGTCGAAGTCATGCCTCTCCCACCATACTTTCTAGAAGTCACTTTGTCCAAATTTGTTTCAAAGAAGTTGACGTATCTTTTAGTAAGCACTACTCAGATGCCTCGCAACCGGAGCTGGGAGTGCCACAAGGTAGTGTTTCGGCCCCAATACTATTTTATTTATTAATTTCTGACATAGTGGAATTTCTACATGAGTATAACATCACGCTGTATGCTGATGACTCATCTTTTCTTGTCTCTCAGGAATGTAGTGAAATGAATGAACAAGCTTGAACCCATTTATATATTTATGAACATGTACTCAGACATTATATCCTGACATGTTCTATACCCTAATGGGTCCTTTGAATGAATAAACTGATTTGATTTGACCTCTCGCCAAACGACTACCATCTTTTCAAGCACTTCGAAAACTTTATCACCGGTAAAACAACCTTCGCCAATCAGGACCTGGCAAAAACGGCTTTCGTCGATTTCATCGAATCCCAAGGACACCATTTTTTATGTTGACGGAATTAATTGACTTTGTTACGCTGGCAAAAGTGCACTGATTCAAATTGCGATTTACTTGAATAACTATCCACTGAGCTATTACAGTTTGAAGTAGACTCATGAATACGGACAAAACTTTTGAAACAAACTAATTATTTGTAAGCACTGCTAAAGCTAATACAAGCCATTTTCATTGTTTTGTTAAACTTATTACATTTGAGTCAACACACACGTGTGTTGAAATCAATATCGAATTTGTTGTAAATATATATAAATCCCTTCATTCCCTATGTATCAAAAAATCCTGTTTAACTTTGATAGTTGCATAAAGGAATAAAAAAAAAACAAGCAATCTCTGGTCCTCAGGAACATCTTCAATTCTCATGATTTTTTTTTCAATTCTTTTAAATGGTATTTCAAATCTGAAACCTTTTAAAGCGGGGCCATAATTATCCATGTTGTTTAAACTAAACAAACAATCGAAGATATTTGAACGGATAATATATAATCGAGTATACAATTACGTGGACTCAGTAATAATCGATCTACAGCATGGCTTTATTCGTAATAAACCTACCATTACCAATTTATGCGCATTTAGTAACTTTATTAGGGATGGAATAAAAAATGGCTATCAAATACACGTTATATACACTGACCTGGCCAAGGCATTCGACAGAGTTAACCACGAGGTTTTGACCCTGAAATTAAAACCATTCGGTTTCACAAACAACACACTTGATTTCTTTCACTGCTATCTATCCAACAGAATACAGTTCGTACAGTTTAACAACTTATCTTCCTTCAAATTCACCGCTACTTCGGGAGTTCCGCAGGGCTCGATTTTGGGACCCCTCCTTTTCGTATTATTTGTTAATGGCATTTCTCGGTATATCGGGCATTCTCAATTTCTCCGCCGATGACCTCAAGCTGTTTAGACGAATTGAAAGCGAAAAAAATTCTGATATGCTTCAAGATGATCTCAATAATATATCTACTTACTTTTCAGTATCTGACCTATCTCTCAACGAAGCCAAATGCAAAATAATGAGTTTCACACGAAAGAAGTCATCTACTATCAAGAAATATTTCATTAATCATACCAATTTACAGAGAATCAATGAGATGAAAGATCTCGGGATCATTTTTACTGGTGTGTTCAGTTTCTCTAGGCACATTGAAACTTAGTATCTAAATGTTATAGAAAAATGAGCTTTATCTTAAGATCTAGCCGTGAATTCAATCACGATACTTGTTTGTTACTCTTTAACTCCATTGTTCGTTCTAAGCTGGAATATGGTTGTGTCATTTAAACTTTTGAAAAAAATGTACATCATGTAAGTGGAAACCATTCTGTTTGTTGTTCAGTATAAGTAAATTTCTATTCTATTCCAATATGAGGTATGTTCAAAAATAGGTCGAATTTCCATTTTTCTCAAAAAATATGTAATCATTCATCAGTTTCCGTTCCGTACCCTCAAAAGTAGTTCCCCTCAGATATACTACAGCGTTTTTTCAATCCTCGGAGCAGTTCGTCGTATATGCAGTATTTGGTATGTCAGTGAACTCTCGGTTTTTCTTCTCTTCAAGCGTCGCAAAACGCCGTCCATTCATGGGTCTCTTCAATCGCGGGAACAGAAAAAAGTCGCAGAAGGCCAAATCTGGTAAATACAGTGACTGGGGTAGTGCAACAAAATGTCATCTTGAAAAAGTGTTTATCCTGCAGAAACCCGCTGTAAGAAGTATAACTTCTGCCAGATGGAATTAAACTTGACGCCCGATATTTAAAAATCTCAAAATAATGATACTGTATTCAATTATTGTTTATGAAAACCTACTAAATATCCGACTAAATACAAATAATTATACCTCTCGTACAAACATACACCATCATAATACCAGAAATAAATCAGACCTTGTCATGCAAGCAAATATACTGAAAAGGACGGACAATATTGGCCTTAAGCTATACAATAACTCTGCCACTAGACTTTTGCAATTTATCATTTAAAAGATTTAAGTACTCACTGAAGTTTTTCTTAACTGAAAATCCTGTGTATGACATCAATGAATTTTATGGAATTGTATTAATAGGTTTGTGTATTCAAATGTAAATCACTTGTACTGAACATCTTGACGATCTTGATGTTCTTGATGATCTCGGTTTAATATTATGAATAGAGTTGCCTTCAAAGTGGACACCTGAATAATATGTTACATGTTCCCAATTTACTAATAGGTTTGTGTATTGAAATGTAAATCACCTATAGTAAATATCTTGACGATCTTGATGTTCTTGATGTTCTCGATGTAATATTATGATTACCGTCTAATTCTCAAACTCTAATATGTGTTTGTTATCTAATTTCAAATATGTTAATTTATTTTAATGAGTGTGTATTCTTATTTTTTACTTCTCAATTTATGGTCAGCATTGACTGTGGAATCATAAGATGTTTGTAGCCTGATTTCAATTGTGACATTTATTCCCTTATGTCTATAAACCTTGTGTTTCTCAAGGCGAATAAAGATATTATTATTATTATATTATGTTGTTTTGGCAAAAAAATTAGAAACAAGCAATTGCGACGGTTTTTTTGGCCAAAATTCGGCAACTTCTCTAACAGTGAATAGTGAATCGACGATTTTCCATGATAATTTTCTTCTCAAGGAAAATCCTTGAGGCTTTCTAAGAGTGGTGCCTGTGAGAAAGCAGCGATTCACATTGGATCCACTAGTAAACATTTTTCTGACTCAAGACTACAATTACCGTACAACATTTCAAGTGTTTCTGAGCACTAAATTCCGTTTTTTACACAACATTTGATGCAAATTCTTTGATCCATTTTCTCCGATAGCAGAAAATCGCCGAACACGCAAAAAACTTCTAACTTGTATGCCTATCAGCAACAAACTGAACACACTAAATAGCTAAAACTGTGAACATATGTTCGAGACGAGTGTACCAACATAAAAAATCACTAATCGAATGTTAGTAGCCCGGGAAATTTGAACATTCCCTCATTTTTTTTTCATAATGCATGATCTTCATATGCAGAAATGTAGAACTATGGCATTAACATTGACGTTGTTTTTGATGTATATAGCAATGATGGAACTAAACTATCTAAACAAAATCGTCACCCATCCAAGTACTAACCGTACAAGTGCATTACATCGAGACCAATATGCATACAGGTCAGGTATGTCAACATAAACGGCTCTATGTCGGATAACAGAAAAAGTAGAATATACTCACAAAAACAAGGAAGTACTTTCAGCTGCTTTCTTGGACATTGAGGGAGCATTTAATAATACGTCTTTAGAATCAATCATCCAGGCGTCGAGGAGAAGAGGGATCGACAAGACAAGCTGTAGATGGATAGACTGCATGCTTAGGGAAAGATTGGTATATACAACCATTATGGGGGAAACAGTCGTGGCACGGGTAGCAAGGGGCTGTCCTCAGGGGGGGATTCTATCCCCTCTGTTATGGCTCAACATAAGCCCATCCAAATCGACCAAGAGGACTAAAACGGAGGGTCTCGGACCTATAAAACTTCGAGGTGAAGAAATACAAGTATCGGGGAAGGTTAAATATCTGGGAGTAATCCTAGATTCCAAACTGACCTGGAACCAATACTTGGCCAGGATAAAGAGGAAAGCGGAGGTAGCACTGATGCTCGCCAGACGCACCTATGGAAAAACATGGGGGCTAAAACCAGACATGGTATATTGGCTATACACGATGGTGGTTAAACCCATGATAACATACGCATCTCTGGTCTGGTGGCCAAAGATGAAGCAGGCGACCGCCATCAACAAACTAGGCAAGGTGCAAAGACTTGCAATTACCCCAACAGTTGCATTGGAGACACTCCTGAATCGACCTCCTTTACACTTTGTGATAATGGGGGAGGTCAGGATGGGCCAATTCAGACTGGAAAACTCGCCGAACTACAAAAGATCGGACCGAACAGATATTTCGAAACAAGTGGGGGAGCACATATTGAATATGTGCACGGACCACATGACACCGAAGTACAACTTTAACACAAACTTCACGGCAAAATCATAAGCCGTGAAGAATGGAAGACCATTAGTCATCCCGAAAACATGTTTGGAAAAAACACTTGGTATACAGATGGATCGAACACCAAACATGGAATGGGAGCTGGAATATACCAAGCGGATAGAAATCTAAACTACAGCTATCCGCTAGGACTATACACATCCGTCTTTCAGGCGGAAGTGTATGCTATCTTGCAGTGTACAAGGTTTATTAAATTAAGACCTCAAGGAAATGAGCGGATCAATACAGACAGCAAGAGCGCACTAGGGGCTCTGACAAACCTGAAGGTGACATCAAAACTGGTCTGGGAATGCCATGAAGAACTGAATGAACTTGCAAACAGGAACAAATTAACTTTGTACTGGGTGCCAGGGCATTCGGGAATCACAGGTGACGATAAAGATGATGAATGCATTAGACGCGGATCATCAACTTCATATATAAGTCCTGAACTAGNTCACACGTTAAAAGGTAAGACCTCGTTAATCCCTAGCTCGCACAAGTTTCGACTTCTGAGGGTTATCGTTCGTAGGGGTGCGACAGCTGGTTAACGAAAAAACATATTTTTTTAAACAGATAGTTTCTTATGGCGGGGCTCGCACTAAGGCAGGCAACGGAGAGGGACATGCCAAGACACCCCCCATAAGAAACTTAGAAAGAGAAAAGAATATTCACGTCATGTTTTCGCCCCAGCATGTTCCCGTCCTGTAGCAGTGTGTATGGAACTTCGGAACTCGATGACTTACTGTTTAATCAGTATATATGTTTACCAATAGCCTTCTGGAAAACGTTCATGCAAAAACCAGGATATAGCAATTCTCGCATCACGGATGGCCCCTGAATTAAGCTAGGCGCAAATTGAGGGAAAGGGAAAATTGTGGACAATTTATGATATCAAAGAAGATGAGTGATGGTGATTTTAATAATTACTTTTGAATGAATCAAAACCAATTTCCAGAAGTGCATGGGATAATTCAGCGAGGCATTGACTCAAAAGGATGTCATGCCCAACAACCTATTCCTATTGAGCATACAGAGCCTTTGGAGACACGCGAAAAAATTGGTACGAAACACTGTGTCTCAACAACTGTGCCTCGCAAGCCACGTGTCACGCTAGTGGTGCCACCACGTGTCCGGGCGCTAACTTGCGCTGTTCTATCGGTTTTCATGGGTTACAAAAGGTCGCGATGTGATGCGTCACAACCTAGTTGCAACTATAGTCCGTTCATAATTTGTCGATAGCACAAAATGAGGGCCCAAGTCATAAAACGGTCGTAAAACTCGTAAAATCATAGGCGGAGGTTCCTGAGGTGTTTATTCATTAAATATAAAGCTTCAGTTTATATTCGAAACTTGCCTTGAAAGGGTGAAGTTGTTACGAACGAAAATAATTTTTGGTTTAGTACATTTTTTAATCGCATTTAATTTACGGCTCGTTGGTGTTTCGGCGTCTACGGCAGTAATTAACGTCTCTAATATTTATTTTGCGAATTTTGTGCAGTGCGTGAGTAA
>NW_019291069.1:19670-44344 GCF_000500325.1 Leptinotarsa decemlineata
GTACGATTTTCATAAAATTCGTCCACCTACCGTTTTCAAGGAAAACTCAAAAAACCTGAAATTTTAACCTTTGACCCCGAATAAATTTTGAAGCGCTCATGGGACAGATTGGGGCTTTCAAATTTTTATTTTTTATAGTAAAATAAAGGTCTTCACCAAAATTTAGCTCTGTCGCAATTTTCGTTAATTCAATATTGTATAATGACCGGACAAAACATGAACACTTCAAATGAAACTAGCTCTGGGATTGAATACAATTTATTAGAAATATCAATATATAAATAAGGCAGTGTAAACGAAGACATTGGCATTTAAATAAAACTTTAGAATACAAAACTATTTTGACATTCAAATTCACATGCAAATGAAAAATATGAAGTTTGTTTAAAAAAATGTTAACTTAACTATTATCACTTGACAGAAATTCCAGAGGAGACGTTCAGTTCTTGTGCAAGCTGCACTATACTTTTCTATTTGGATTCTTATAAGTTGAAGTTCAATTTTGTTGGATTACAACAGAAACTCATGATGCCACTCCTACCTGTGCATTGGGATTGCTCATTCTTCCGGAAAACAGTACAGAATCTATGCTCTGATTAATGGTAGCGACAAGTGCGATAACAAAAGGATGATCCGCTATAAAGTCCTCTGGAAAGACTAAGCATCTCGCTTGTATATCCATACCTAGCAAGAGAACAACAAGCATGAAAATTTCGAAAACGTTAGATTTTATTTAAGAAAAATATTCCAAGTTTATTTAAAGTAATGCGGATATAAAAGAAGCTTGTTATTTACATAGTGGTTGAGTAACACTTACAGCTTACAAAACCTCAACACGTGTTTCACTATACTACAGCTTCTTCACAGACATTTTCAATACTAAAGTAAACTCTATAAAGTGTTTTACACACACATACACATACATACACATACATACACATACACATACATACACATACACCATACCCTTGCCTCTCATGTGAACCTAAGACTTGAACCTACTCAAAGTTTGAGTAGAGCCATGAAAATTATAGTACAGCCTGCTATCGAAAGCGCTCGCATATAATAAGTAAAAGTTATTAAAGCTTCAAATCCTTTTGTAAGCAAATGTTAATACTGAAATACTGAAAATAAAGGAAAGTTAGTTGCATCAAACTACCAACCCCATCCTCGCTCCACTACCGGTCCCTGTGTATAGGGACATATATACCAGACCAGAGCCTTTGGACCCACAATCGACGCTTGGGAGTAAGCAGATTGAGGCCAGTGACAAGATCTGGGAAGTAAACAAATTAAGACCCCGGCGTCAAGTCACACCATAGCCTTTGGACCCACAGTCGACGCTTGGGAGTAGGCAGATTGAGGCCAGTGACGAGATCTGGGGAATAAACAGATTCGAGACCCCGGCGTCAAGTCACAAAATACTTGAAGCGGGTCATTACCTCAGTGTAATCATACTTTCTCGATAATTGCTTCAAAGTCGAAGTCTACACGTCAAAAAACTACAAACCAATTGACACATTTTTACGCCAGTGTATTTTTACTATGTGTAATTATTTAAATGGTATTTTTACCACCTTGCTCAATACATTGCATTGAACGAGTATCGTACACGCCTGAAGAAGCATCATATAGTGAGACACGTGCTGCGATTTTGTAAACTGTTTATTGAAAATCTCACAGTCACGGATTTTCATCAAGTATCAGCCGGTTCCATCACATATCTTACTGTATAACGTTTATTTATCGACACCATGTTTTGGGTCAAGTAATAATGACATATTGTAAGGCAAGACACGGTCAATATAATTCGAAAGAAATAAAAGATCAGTCGTCAGTTTCACAAATTTATTCCTGAATATTANATTGTTGCAATAAACTTGAAAGCGGTAACATTTTTGTATAAAGAATGAAGATACCTTTCAAACGATATATCACAAGCCTATACTTCCCAATGAAAAAAATGGGGGTTGTACCTGTCATTCGACGGGGGTTGAAAGTAGGGATAGCATTTTTCCGTTGAAGTTTGTCAAATTATAATTTGATTTCGACGTGTTTCGGGATTTTGTTAAAATACGTACCGTTTTTTTAAAAGTTTTATCCGTTTTAATGTGTCACGTGCTTATGTGCTTTTGTAGCTCCATATTTCAATAAATATTTACAGTAATCCAGGACGAGGATTTGAGTACCCTGGTTGAGACTAAACCATCATAAACGGTGCATAGGACGATGGAAGAACTGGGCGTACTGATAAGGTCAGAAAGCTTGTAGAATGGGTGCCCCAGGATTTGAACGATCAACAGAAATTGTCATGTTTCGAGGTATGTTCTTCTGTGCTTTTAAGCAAACAAAACAATCCTTCTTTGGATCGGATCGTCACATGTGATGAAAAATGGATACTCTACTACGACAACAGGAGACGTTCAGGATAGTGGTTTGGCACCTATGAGCCACCCAAGCACTTCTCAAAGACGAAAACCCACCAATAAATATCCGTGGTTGCTGTATGATGGTCAGCGGCTGGTGTTATTCATTTTACATTTTTGCAACTAGGCCAAACCATCACAGCAAAGTCCTAATGTGAGGAAAGTGACGAAATATTCCGAAAATTGCTTCGGCAGCAGCCGCAACTGGTCATCAGAAGATGTCTGATCCTGCCCCACGACAACTCCCGTCCGCACGTTTCACAAATCAGCGTCCGAAAATTGAATGATCATTTTGGCTACTTACTCAACAAGAAACAGCTTTTTTCAGTAAGCACAGCAAAGAAGCACAATTAATTCGTAAAAATGAAAAAAAATATTCAACAGTAATTGCTTTGTTTGATAGTTACTATCAATCAATCAATCAATACTTTATTGTCATAAAGAACAAAGAATTCTTGTGGACAAAGTACTTATATAAATAAAACACTAAATGCTAAAAGGTACAATTTGTCAGTCAACATATAGTATAAAAATCCTTAACAATAAGAGAAAAAATAAGTAAATAAAATAANATATGTGGTCCGTGTACGGCCGGACTTAGTGTATTGGAACCTTTGATGTGAAAGTTGAACACCCAGAAGAAAATTGATAATTGATGGATCAATTTTCTTCTCCTTAGGATGCTAACTTTGTTGGCGAAACGCGCGTCGAGTGCAAAAATATCAGTTTGGTGTTAGGGCAATTGATCTCGAAAAAAGTTATTCGTCATACCTAATAACAGATTTGTTTCTTGGGATTATTGAAGGAATCGTTCAAGTTGTTTCAAAAATAACAAAGACAAGAGTTTAGTGTCAGATAGATGAGGAGTTTGGGAATTGTTGTGTGGATCATGTACAATGTTTTAAATCAGACAAACTGGTAGAACATTTCAAACATGCATGAAAGAACATAGAAACAGTTTCCAGAATTGAAAAATGAATTCAATGTATGCTACTCACCTCCTCACAGAGGGGCATGAGTTCAATCATAAGCCGCCCATAAGAAATACTGTACTACACGTACACGGGCGTTCACAAAAGTCAAAACGGGCGTTCACAAAAGTCAAAACGGGCGTTCACAAAGGTCAAAAAGGGCATCTGCAGTCAACTTGCTGCTGAGATCCGCCGAGATGTCATCGCGGCATTCGCCATACAGCAGTTGGACCCAACCGCTTACATCGTCGTGTACTTTTTCTCGTATTGGTCTCACAGCATTCAATTTTTGATATCAGTTGCCTCAACGGCAAGTGCGGTTTATATGACCGCAAGTCGACCACAAAAATGTGATTGGGTCAAGCGCGAAGTGCAGTCAACGTGGCCACAATGTTGTGGTTGCCTCAACTGCAAATATGTGGTCCGTGTACGGCCGGACTTAGTGTATTGGAACCTTTGATGTGAAAGTTGAACACCCAGAAGAAAATTGATAATTGATGGATCAATTTTCTTCTCCTTAGGATGCTAACTTTGTTGGCGAAACGCGCGTCGAGTGCAAAAATATCAGTTTGGTGTTAGGGCAATTGATCTCGAAAAAAGTTATTCGTCATACCTAATAACAGATTTGTTTCTTGGGATTATTGAAGGAATCGTTCAAGTTGTTTCAAAAATAACAAAGACAAGAGTTTAGTGTCAGATAGATGAGGAGTTTGGGAATTGTTGTGTGGATCATGTACAATGTTTTAAATCAGACAAACTGGTAGAACATTTCAAACATGCATGAAAGAACATAGAAACAGTTTCCAGAATTGAAAAATGAATTCAATGTATGCTACTCACCTCCTCACAGAGGGGCATGAGTTCAATCATAAGCCGCCCATAAGAAATACTGTACTACACGTACACGGGCGTTCACAAAAGTCAAAACGGGCGTTCACAAAAGTCAAAACGGGCGTTCACAAAGGTCAAAAAGGGCATCTGCAGTCAACTTGCTGCTGAGATCCGCCGAGATGTCATCGCGGCATTCGCCATACAGCAGTTGGACCCAACCGCTTACATCGTTGTGTACTTTTTCTCGTATTGGTCTCACAGCATTCAATTTTTGATATCAGTTGCCTCAACTGCAAGTGCGGTTTATATGACCGCAAGTCGACCACAAAAATGTAATTGGGTCAACCGCGAAGTGCAGTCAACGTGGCCACAATGTTGTGGTTGCCTCAACTGCAAATATGTGGTCCGTGTACGGCCGGACTTGGTGTATTTTCTCATATAATGCAGGCATCTAAAATTGTTGAGCTTTAATATGTTGTTAAAGTTTTACTATATAGATAATTAGATGCCGCTTCAATTTGGGTGATTTCAAAAAAAAATGTTTCAAACAAAAATGAAGATTCCAATAGAAAAAAACTATAGAATACTGTTTGTTAACCATATTCATATCTATATGATGCAACATTCAAATTGTCCTTTATGTTAAGAAATTAATTTTTCAATTTATATTTAAACAAACTTCTTTGCAAGATCACAATTGGAAGATATGATAGATTATGATTTTTGTGTTACCATTTAATTAAAAACAGATTTTTTAACATTTTGATTTATATGTTAGCTGAAGCGTCAAATATTCAATTCAATCATCATAGAGTTTTCACAGTTTCAATACAACAATTGATAACGACTGAAAAATATTTCTGTAGCTGAAAAATCATCCAGTAATTTACTTTAATATAAACATTATCAAAAACATCTCAAACATATCATTTCTCACGGAAGGGCATTTCAACTCTGACTGAGCATCTTCAGTATCTCAGTGAATTTCACTGATTATTTTCGAATTTGTTACTTCCTTCTTCTATAAAATTTACTTACCACAAGGTTCAAATACAATACACTTTACTTACCCTCACTCATTCTTGTTTAAAGCACTTTCCACTATTTTTTAAAGCAACCTTAACTCAATAATCATTTCACAAAAAAGTAAAATGAATTCAGAATAATAAAGTTGTATCTGTTTAAAAAAAGGATAAGAAGGTTTTGTTTAAAATATTTTTTTCAGATTGTCTGCTTAAAAGTAGGAGTCTTCAGTAAAATTATAACAGAAATAGAGAAATTGACAATATAGAATCATAGATGAATATCCTATAGAGAATGAATTAGAAATAAAATCATCTAAATGAAAGATACTTGGAATTTGAAACACGACATTTTTGTTCGAAGTTCCCTGTAGCATTTCTTTATTTGATCGAATGGAATATTCAGTAATTTTATTTCAAAGTTATGCCACATTGATTCACCTTGACCTACAAGTAAAATTAAATGATGCTTTAGAATCCCCAGAAGGCAAGTCATGAAAAATTCTTGTGTGAAAGAAATGGAAAGCATCGACGGACAATTAAAAAGCAAAAACATGTAAGGCAACTTTAGCTCAAGCTAAGAGACATACCCCTCATCAAAGTATAGCAAGAAACAGTCATAAAATCTCATAACGGATATCGATCCTACATTTGATTGTGTTTATGAGTTGACTACGAAGAGACAGATGAATCCAGAAATTCAGATGAAAAAATTATAAATGCTCTGCTTATAAATCGTTCAAAAATCTCAACTTCTTTTCCAAGTTCTTAAGAGTCTGAGATCTACTTAGTAAAAATTTTTACTTTTAATTTTTCAAATTATAGGATCAGCCGCAAGTGGGGCTTTGCTGTGCGTCACCTATTACAACACAAATTGTAAAATTACACTTATGCGCGAGTGCGAATGGAAAGTTCTAATCAGTCTCTACTCCTATGTTAGAACTACCAGGACCGTTCTAAATGAACCAAAACAGATTTTAGTAAATGCGCATGATGGAACTGTACTGAACTGAGAACCAAAACAAACCTCTTGTTTTAACGTGAAATTAAGTTAGTCTTAATGTAGGGACTTCATTTCAGTCAGAAGGAAATTCCAACGAAAAACAGTCTCATCCCATTGAATACTAATCAAATTATTTTTTTAACTTAAACCAGTCATGCCTCTTAAAGCAATGAATTACCTATAATTTGAGGGATTAAAATTGCATTCACTGAACAAATTCGTGACAATAATATTTTGAATAATGAAGAAAAGAGAGTTGAAACTTTCTGTTTTTTACCACTTTTATTTGTAACTAACGTTACTACAGTTACGTTCTATGAGGACATTTTCAAACTTATACATTAAACTAACGATGGTTCATTACATTAGCCCTTATACAGTGCATTTCTTTAATGTCCCCCCCTCTTTCATTTTTTGAACTGGTCAATTCAAAAGTGAAATTGACAGATGAAACTTTCAAGATGGCGACTGGGCGCCATCTGGAGAAAAAAATTAAATGGAAAGGGGGGTCTTGTGACACATCATTTTGAAGATCCTGACGAATACTTCACAACCCTAAAATATGAAGTCAATATCTTCACCTACTACAAAATAGCGGAACATTTAATAATTTCCTGAAGACAAACACATTAATATCGATATTTCTAGAAATATTCTTCTTTATCTGCCAAATGGCAATTCCAACAACCTGTTAAGGTTTGTAAAATAATTTCTTGTTAATAAAAACGGAAAAAAATGTCATTTTTTGTTTATAAAAACGACAAAAAATGTCAGTACGACAATGAACACCATTGTTCAGTTAGAATATTCTCTTGTAGTTTTCGGTTTTACTAGTAGAAAGATACCACGTCAACAATCTCTAAAATGGTCAATTCTCGTCCATTGGAAGAAAAAATTGAAGCGATTTTTATTTACGGTGCGACGCGTAACTTTCACGAGACCGAAAGGATTTTCAATGAAAGTTCCGAATCGTCCTATCAGTACAAAATTGTATTCAAATTCACAGCTATAAGAAAAGCAGATATAATAATCGTATAAAATATATTGTATCCAAAGATACATCAATTCACAATTGAACTTAACAAATAAACCATCACATCTTTTCCGATCTGAATATAAACAACTAAATAATAACAATGCTCTCGCCTGGCTCGGTCGAGTTGACTGACTTATTTCTATCCAATCTCTCGGGCCCGGTGTTTTTTCAAGTACCGTGTTTTTTTTTCCACCCATGTCTATAGTGGTTTCATACACAACTACCAGTAGTGTACATAACAAAAAGCTCCCTGGTCATCTGTCCATTCCAGAAGAACAGCAAGTGCAAATAATTGGTGAGATGGTAGTAAATCCTGAACAGTCTACTTATTCCGTCGCGATTGTTTGTGAGGTGTCTCCTTCTACTGTCCACATTACTCCAGACAAGTAAGAAACTATTTGGATACTACTTTTCCCGGTCGTTGGATTGGCTGTCGAGGTCCTACAGAATGGCAAGCCCGCTCGCCAGATTTGACACCTTTGTGGACTTTTTTTATGGAGTTTCGTCTGTCAATTTCACTTCAAAAAATAAAGTATTCAATAATAATAAATTCATTTACAAATTCAAATTATAATTTCAAATATAGAGTATCCTCAGTAAAGTGTATGTATAAACACTTGTTTTCAACAAATAGTTACTCATTAGATTATCATAACCAGATTATTTACTGCCCGAAAAACTATACAGTCAAGCCATAAAGGAAATTTACTCAATTCTAAGAGATAAGGAGAATGATTACACAGCGTTGACTTTTTTGAGCCAAACTAGTATGAAGATTTCTAATTTCTGGAACCAATTAGTAAAATAGAAATTGAGATTGATAATACGGATATTATGATAATTAAAAAAAGCCCTACTCTGCTTAATTAGTTTAAAACATCTTTTGAGAGTGGTATTATAGTTTTTCTGAAAAAAAAACAGCAAAAGTTTACGCAATATATAAAAGTGGCAACAAGAGTTGCTTGAACAATTGTAGGTCAATTTCTGTTCTACCAGTATTCCCAAAAATATTGAAGAAAGTCATGAATTTTAAGTTGATCAAATTTCTAGAGAAGGAAATGTTATTCAGTGGTCAGTATAGATTTCGAAAAGCTATGAGTACAGAGTTGGCTGTTTTGGAAAGAAATCATTACAGATATGGATGACAACAAAAATGTTGCTTGATATCTTTAGACTTATGCAAAGCATTTGATACAGTCATTCATAAAATATTAGTAAAAAATAATTCAACGTTGGCAATAATTGGTAATAATTCAGAAAACAGAAAACATACATTTACCTTAGATCATCTTACATGTATGTTTCCAAAATTAAATCAATACTATTAACATCCCACTTTCTTTTGATAACAAAATCATTTCCTATAAACAAACAACCTGATTACTTGGTCGCTATACTAATGAAATTTTAAATTGAAAGGGATATATGCAAAAATTAATTCAAAATCATTTCCCTATTAGGTAATTTTTACAAAATTATCATATTATATTCATTTCTCACTTATTTACTCTAGAATTCATTACATGACACCCCATTATAGGGCTCTGACACCCGAAAATTTGAAACCTTTCAATAGATTGCAAAGAAAGGTGAAAAATCTAATATATATAAATTACGTGTCACGTTGTTTGTCCGCGATGGGACACTAACTAATAGGCTAAACTATTTAACCGATTTTAATCAAATTTGCATACCGTGTGAAGTTTGATCCAACTTGAAAGATAAGATAGCATACATCTTAATTTATAGTCGCAATATTATTTTATTGCAAATTATTTGATATTCACAATTATCTGTTAACTCCAAATGATTTTAACAGATGGCGATATCTGTTGACTGGATTGAGTAAGTAATCAATAGATGGCGATGCTATGTTAAACCTACAAACGTGCCATACAAGCTACAATTCAAATGCATAACCACCACGTGTTGTTGAGGCTAAAGTATAATTGAATTTATTTTGTAGTAAACGAAATACCTTGAAATTCAATTGTTATACCTGGAATGCCACTACATAATCTTCAATTAAAATGTGCTTCCCTTATTATTCTCCAACGTAATTTGAATCCCCCTCAATTATGCAACAGTACGCATTTGATCATCAAAAAAATCACCAGAAATATTCTTGAAGCAATCATTTCAACTGGAAAGTTTAAAGTAAAAGTGGTCCTATTGCCACGTATTCCAATGATACCGTCAAATTCTACCATACCTTTCAGAAGGCTACAGTTTCCAATTCGTTTAGCTTTTGCCATGTCTATAAATAGGTCTCAAGGCCAAACAATCTCCATTTTTGGTTTAGATTTGGAAAATCCATGTTTTTCTCATGGGCAACTATATGTTGCATATTCATGTGTAGGGAAACCGTCGAATCTATTTGTGTTAGCTAAAGACAAGTTAACCAAAAATATTGTGCACCGATTAGTGCTAAATTAAATTGAAATTAAAAGTATTAATAATTCAAAATAATGAATATTATTGTTAATGATTTAAGACTATCAGGCCTACGTACCTCATTCATAAGTTTAAATGTCACATGTTATTTACTAACAATTTGTAATATACTCATTTGTTACAAAATTGAATAAAAATAATAATAAANACAATGTTTTAAATCAGACAAACTGGTAGAACATTTCAAATATGCATGAAAGAACATAGAAACAGTTTCCAGAATTGAAAAATGAATTCAATGTATGCTACTCACCTCCTCACAGAGGGGCATGAGTTCAATCATAAATTCAAAACTCTTCATTTCCAGAAGGTTAAAAATTAAATCTTTTGGAAAGTACAGAAATTAAAAAATTCAAAATTTCCAATACCTAATGAACAATCAATTCCATTCAAATAATTATACTTTGCTAATTTTGTCCTTTGCAGGTAATCATACTTTAATTTATCGAACTATTTTTACTTGTTGAATAAGGATTATATCCGGTCCTTTCAGGTATTTAAATTCAACCTAGTCATCTGATAGGTCCATAAGAAGTAGCTAATTTGCTAGCGAGTATAGAATGGTTTCAAATTATGAGAAATTTACCATTCCTGCTAGAATAAGCTATTGTATAGTGACACACCTGTCGCAGTTTTGTAGTGTTTTGTTCATAGTGACAATCTCACGATAAACTGAATTAGTGGGTTTTGATATGGATCTTCATCAAGTATCGGTCAGTTACATTCAATTTTTGAAAACAAGGTACTTCAATAACAAGACAATACAAAAATAGAAATGAACAATAGCTTTATACTACTCCTAGATTACAACAGTAAAGAAAAAACTATTAGTGTACTTCCTAAAATGAATGTTTTCCGAAGAATAAATAGGTACCTATTTAGTATTTTAGTACAACTCAATTATAGACGGTAACGCCATCTCTTAGCAACAAGCAGAAATACCCTAATATTTTTGTTGAGAACAATCTTCCGCGCTATTCAATTTTTAAGCTTCACAGGCACCAGTTCATTTATAAATGGAGTTGATAGATCTTCAATCGGTAAGTATTTTGATAGAAACATTTAAAGAGGCTATTGCTTTTACATTTTATACACAATATTTCAAAAATTTGGGTAACTACCCGCAATTAAAAAAGCATGCAGCACAAACAACGCACATAACTTACGAATGAACATGTCCAATCAATTCTCAAAATAATTACAAGGAATATGATACCTGACATCAATGAGCTTGTCAAAAACAAGAGAAATCAGGTATTTGGATCCTCGAGCTCAAAATGCATACCCTCTTTTATTACTTTGATATGATTTTTAGTTAGCTCCTTTTATTAAAATATTTCTGGCAGGCACTCAAAAAGTTTCTCTTAGAATTTGATGTTTTGAATTTGATAAATGTACAATGAAACATATGAATTTGTGAAATTTGTATGCACAAAATGTTATTCATAATGGAATTGAAGAATACTGACCTCGGTCAAAGAATCTTTCAGGTCGATAGTCTGTTCTATCTTGAATTTTGGCAACGAAACCATCACCTCCGGCCTATACATGTTCTCCGTTATTTTCGTCAGATCTGTTTGGGACAACTTCTCCTCCAATTTGGCTATTCCATTTTTGTCGTTGGGCAAAATAATGAGCATACTGATATCCTTGTTAGTGTAAGGCAGTTCCAGAACTTTCGCGTCCAAAGTCTCGTCGATCTTGAAGTAGAACTTTTTCTTCAAGTGCATCATCTGGACATCTACGGTGTTGTGTTCAGTACCGTCGAGATAGAACTTCTCCGTCTTCGTCTGCGATGGATTGAAAGGCTCTGCCCATTTACCTTTGAAGTAGATTGCATTGACAAGTACAAGTCGGGTGTCACTATTCAAATCACCAGAGTCTATGAGGTCCTTGATTTTATTATTTGTCTTTTGTTCCACCCAGGAGTTTATCGTCTTAGCAGCCTTTATGTTTTTGGCGAAGTTCACTAGATCCACTTCCGAGAGAAAGTGACTCGTTACGATGCTCTGGAACGCCTCTTGGAGCTTATACTTCTCCTTCAGAAACACTTTATTGGCCATGTGTAGAGTGACTTCTGCGATGTTGTTCAAGCGTGACATAATGGCTTTGTAACCCTCAGCAGCTACTTTTATATCCGGCACGTTCAAAGCGGAAGTCAGAGCGTCTTTAGTAGCGCCTCCGGCTCCTTGCGATGCCAAAGAGAGAATCGCGTGGATGCTGATAGGGGAGAAGAAGACATTGCCTTCGCCTCGCGACAGGATTTTATACAGGTTTTTAGTGAAGTCGCTGCTTCCTTTAAGAACTGCTGTTTCCGCCATATCTGTTGCTAGGCACGAATATATTGGTAGGCAGAGGAAGAAAGCTGAAATAAATTAATCTCGTTAGAATTTTTTCAAAACACTTAAACTTTATTTAGAGTTTCCTTACATTCAACTACAACATTAACTAGGAAAGTAACCGAAATTTATTCTTGGCTTTTCAAAACTGTCACAATATCATTTATATCTCAATGCTAAAAATGTTGTAGGGAAATGGTTTGATTAGAAACTATACTGTATTTGTGATGCACTGTTTGGAACCTTTGGTGTAATAATGAATATTACTGCAGTGTTTTCCCAACACCAAACCGTTATTTTAACAACTCGACACGACCACGTGTTTCGATCACCAAGTGATCATCTTCAAGAGGAAGATCAAATTGATCAAAGTTCGATCTTCCTTTTGAAGATGATCACTTGGTGATCGAAACACATGTCGAGGTGTTGAAATAACGGTTTGGTGTTGGGAAAAAACTCCAGTAATGTTCAGAAGCTATACTGGATGTTTTAATGAAGTATATCCACAAATGATGTATAAATCTTGAAAAATACATCGATAGATTGACCTTTATTGAGGTAAGTATCCTAATATCCCTAAACGATGTTTTATCTTGCCGTTTGTTCGGGTCAAATTTAGTAATTGAACTTTGACCCCCTTCCTGTTGACATATTTATCTGATATTTGGTACACACATTAAGTTTTGATGACAATACAATATAATAAATTCTGTATCATTGTGAATCCAAGATAGCCGCAGCCACAAAATGGCGGATTATCACATTTTTTTCACAATTACCTCAAAATGGGTATCAAATGACAGGGCCTGACTAATAGAATAGTAGTAGACTTTGAAACAGATGCAAATTCAAGATGACAGCAGCTACAAAATGGCGGATTACATAATATTTTATAACTACCTCAATATGGGTATCAAATGACAGGTCTTGACTAGTACTATAGTAGTGCACTATGATTTCTTATATGAAGTGCGAGTGTGTATCGTACACTTCAGACGTCACGTCACTTCAGACGTCATGTATTCTCTTAAAAACATGTAGAGGCGTCATATCAGGTGATCCACTGGACTCTTCTAAGGGACATCACTTTTTCCTGTATACCGGTTTGGAAAATTAACAAATCCAAGTGAGTGTTCAACTAATATTCCGTTTCAGCAAAATAAGGCGCCTCTTTACTATGACGAGCTGGTTTGAGAGTGGCTAGATGATAATTACTCAAACTAGTGGACAGGTAAACGTTGTCCCTCAGAAAGACCCGCTGCATTACCTGATATGACACCCTTAGAATTTTTGTGATGCCACACAACCGCAGTATTTTCCAGAACTCATGATTATAATGAGAGGTGCTCTCAACGAAATTACCCCTGAAACCAAGGCCGTAACCAAGGGTGAGGGGGATCAAGGGGGATTGATCCCCCCCGAAAGTTCTACAAGCAACGGCAATCCAAAAATTATATTAAATACAACGATTGGCTTGTTTCAACATCACAGGAGCCATGAGAATAACACCAACTGCGGCAATGGAATTAAATACTAGTCTGTCCCCTCTATACCTGTACGTTAAGGAGGTTGCGTTAATGGCCATGTTACGATTGCGCACGGATGGTGTAAACCTCGAAGTAGGAATGGGTCAATTGAGGCTGCGCCTATGGCGAGAAGCGCTCACTACGCAACCTCTGCTCCAGGCAACCAGTGATGCAATTGTACCCAGGTTTGTGTAATAAACCCTGCAAAATACAAATAAAACAGAACACAGAGTCAGATGCTACAAATGCAATACGCATATATACAGACGGCTCAAAAATCAAAGAAGGCTCAGGATGTGGAGTGTACTCCAGATCACTAAGCCTAAGGATTAAGTGGGGAATGGGAAAAAATACCAGCGTGGTTCAAACAGAACTGGTTGGTATCTCAATTGCCACAAAAGAAATAACCAGGAAAGGAATTTCTGGCAAAAAAATAACAATCGGCACTAATAGCAGACAAGCCCTATTAGCCTAGAACAGGCAACGTGTTACCTCATGGCTAGTACTAGAGTGCCACCAAGACTTACCCAAAGCCTCGGTATATGATAACATTATCCTGAGGTGGATTAAAGGGCACGACAAGAGTAAAGGTAATCGCATTGCCGACTCTTCAGCCAAGGAAGCGGCTGGACTAAGAATTTTAGGACCCAGTGGCACCTACGGCCTGATGACTTCGACAATTGCGGAACTAGCCAAATGTTACACCCATGCTCATTCCCTAAAGAAACGGGATGAAATCAAAGGATGCAATCTTGCCAGGATCACCCTGGGCGACCCTTAACAGTAGGATTTCTGACTGGCCACTGTCAACTAAGAAAACACCTCCATAATATGGGGCTAGTGGACACACCTCTATGCAGGATGTATGAATAAAAAGATTAAACTGTAAGACATGTCCTATGCGAGTGTCCGGAGTTACCGTCAATAAGAGAGTGTGCCAGGAACGACTAAACGGTTTGGCGTTAATGTCAGTTCACTATAGAATTGACATCGTTGTTTGCTCCAAAGAAAGCTAGAAAACTAAATTTGATTTTGTAAAAAGATGTTAATTATTCTGTAATGGTTTTCTAATAAATATATATATGATCATGAAAGACTTACCCAAAGCCTCGGTATATGATAACATTATCCTGAGGTGGATTAAAGGGCACGACAAGAGTAAAGGTAATCACATTGCCGACTCTTCAGCCAAGGAAGCGGCTGGACTAAGAATTTTAGGACCCAGTGGCACCTACGGCCTGATGACTTCGACAATTGCGGAACTAGCCAAACGTTACACCCATGCTCATTCCCTAAAGAAACGGGATTAAATCAAAGGATGCAATCTTGCCAGGATCACCCTGGGCGACCCTTAACAATAGGATTTCTGACTGGCCACTGTCAACTAAGAAAACACCTCCATAATATGGGGCTAGTGGACACACCTCTATGCAGGATGTATGAATAAAAAGATGAAACTGTAAGACATGTCCTATGCGAGTGTCCGGAGTTACCGTCAATAAGAGAGTGTGCCGATATAAAGGAGATGTCTACTAGTGACCCATCCACCTTCCTGGAAAGGACAGGATCGACGATGACCTAGGAGGACAAGTCCTTGGGAGGATGTACAATGGGTCACATGTGGCCTAAGTGCTGTGGGCCTACACTCACCCTCCCTACTCTACAGATACAGATTCTATTGGATCAAGTCCTTGGCAAAACGAACCAAGTGCTTCAAAGAGAATATTGAAAAAAACTTCCCCGAAACACAATGGAAAAACCTTAAGGCAATGTGCGTACAAATTTTCAAAGATCTGTGCGACACTACCTGTTTCCACATGTACCCCTGAAAGGATTTTCTCTGCTCTGAAACGCCTCAAAACTTATTTAAGAAACTCCACAAGCCAGGAACGACTAAACGGTTTGGCGTTAATGTCAGTTCACTATAGAATTGACATCGTTGTTTGCTGCAAAGAAAGCTAGAAAACTAAATTTGATTTTGTAAAAAGATGTTAATATTTCTGTAATGGTTTTCTAATAAATATATATGATCATGTAATACAATTGTCTTTCTTTCATTATTTTTATATTTCATGTTTTTCTACTGTTCCACCAAACCAAACCCCCCCCGAAATTGTTTTCTGGCTATGGCCTTGCCTGAAACATTCCATAATGAATTTTTTATCAAACTTTTTTATTGTCAGGAAGTGAACAGTGATCAACTTAAACATTGATTAGAAAGAACTGAAGTGAGTTTAGAGTATATTTTTTCTCAAAATCATATATTTTTTATTTGTTCATAAACCCTTGAAACCAATATACTCAAGAATGGTTGAAAATATGTTTTTTCCGTTAACCAGCTATCGCATCCCTACGAACGACAACCCTCAGAAGTCGAAACTTGTTCGAGTTAAGAACTAACAAGGTCTTACCTTTTAACGGGTTGGACGATAGCGAATGAAAATCGAGCGTTCTGCCTGCGACTTGAACCACTGACTCACACATCGGCCGATTGACTGAGTGAACAAACCACCCACGTCGAACCGCCCGACTACCGACCGACCGACTCAAAAATAATGAAAATGATTTGAAACTTACATTTATAATAAATCTTTCTCCTAGACAGTTTGTCTTCATTCCAAATATTTTTCATAAACCGTTACAAACAAAAAAATTGACATAAAAAATCAACGACAATTCAGTTAACTGGAGTTAACTGAACAGTGCTCTAAAAGTAATTCGAAATCTATAAGCGAGTTTTGCAAAAATGTTGTTGGTCAGGTCATTGGAATCACTTAAAGAAAAGATGAATCATGCTCAAATTAAGTTGAAAACAGTTTTTATAACTGATGACAATACCAATTACAACACGGACTTTTATTACAAACTACTGGTAAACAATACATAATATTTATACTCATGTACTACATAATACCATTGTAACACACTTTTCAACATCAGATATAGCTTTGAATTTCTCAAGGTCATCTGACATTAGCAAAAGGCCAATTGAAGAAGAAGAGATCCAGACAATCATTATGACAATCATTATGACAATAATTATGACAATAATTATGACAATAATTATGACAATAACTATGATAATAACTGTTCTTGAAATTAACACTATTGAATCTGATAGTTTTTGTGTGATGTTATAAATTGTTGAGGAATCATATTAAAAGTTTCCAGCCTGGAATTTTACAATTGGAAAAATTATTGATAACCTGGCGAGTTTGATAAGCATCAGTCGAGATGGATTCATGTTATTTACTAATGAAAATACTGATAAAAATTCAGATAACAAATTTTATGAGTAAACAATCTAGAAATTTTGACATTCGATAACTCATTGACAAACAACATCACAGATTTTGTTATTTAAGTCATTTTAGTGACATTATGAGGTGAAACTTTGAACAAAATGAATTGTCAAAAACAATACTTGAAAATATTTTTTTTAAACTTTGTGAATCCCTTTCAAGAATATAAAAAATGCATGGTTTCCATCTTAACAAAAACAATTGGCAAGTTGAAAAATATCTTCGAAATTTCTTCTATTTGTTTTAATCTGTCTATTAAACTTAAGGAAGTATGAAATGTGTTATGTTGAATGGTCTTTAAAGATATTTCTTCAGCTGTGCAAATTTTTATTCTACAAAATATGAAATGAATAACATTTGTACTTTAATTTTTCAATAATGTATTTGCTACTATAATTTTCGAACAGTTCTAATTGAAAATATTTCACATGTATTGTCAATCAAACTTTGTACTAAATTTAAACTATTCATGTTATAGGAGGTTTATTCATTTATCTATATTATACTTTTCGAAAATGTGTTTATTATCAAATTTTGAGTGCATATTTTTAGACTCCACAATTACCTTATCTCAAGTACCTACTTTATAGATAATATCTAATTGTTACTGAAATTGATCTTTCTCAGAACTTGTGTAGAGATGTTTTTTGCTAAGGATTTTGAAAGGATTAATCATCAAAGTAAGGCCTGTTTCTGACTAGCCCTGCAGAAGTATACACAGACGAAATTCAATGAAACTGACATATACTTGATGAAAATCCATATCAAAACTATAAAAGGTTTACAAAACCGCGACACGTGTTTCGTTATACAGTAGCTTTCTCAAGTAGGATTTGATTTTTTTTAGCATGTAAATATGGATTTAAAAAACTACTTATTCACTAGTCATATGAAAAACAAATTAATATCTCCAATAGTAATTTATTGACTTGTTTTTTGCATTTACTAAAAAATAATATGTATTTTTACCTTTTTTACCTGTATCTATTTGGTTTTACTAGTTAATGAAATGAATGTTCTGATCGGACCGTAGATCAAGATACTGTTTTTAGAATATAAAATGTTTCAATAAAATTAAGTTAATCAAATCCTGCTTGAAAAAGGAATTGTATAGCGAAACACCTACCTCGGATTTGTAAACCTTTTATAGTGGAAAAAAAATCTTATTAGTAAGTTTCCTAGATGTTTTATATTTAGATATTGATAGGATCTGATAAATGTCTGCCGAAAAACATCTGCTTCCCTGGCTTATACCACACTCGACATTGAATTATACAGTTATTGTTTTTGGTAGGTATTAACCATATCCTATTTTGTAGGAACGTTGTGAGAGGTGAGGTGTTTTAAAATTTCATTTAGAATTACTTATTTTCTCAAAACATAGTATTCCTCCTCAACACAGATATGAGACCTATTTTGAGTGTTAGAGTGAGGTAATTTGCATAAGTATCTCTCGCATATAATTCATCCTATTTTGTAGGAACGTTGTGAGAGGTGAGGTGTTTTAAAATTTCATTTAGAATTACTTATTTTCTCAAAACATAGTATTCCTCCTCAACACAGATATGAGACCTATTTTGAGTGTTAGAGTGAGGTAATTTGCATAAGTATCTCTCGCATATAATTCATCCTATTTTGTAGGANATGTGTGTCATCAGCACTGATTTTGTTGTTGAACAGAATTGTTAAAAAAAATATGATTTGCAGAAGTCCGAAATTAAAAGGCCGCTCCCATCAATTATTAGTAAAACTCGATTAATAAACAACTTAGTTTATTACAATAAGCCTATAATAACTGTATATCAAATGTTCATAAACTCACCAAGTACCTTAGCAAGTAACAGAATGGTAATCCCACTCCACATAAAATAACAGTGCACTCAAATAACCAGTTTGAAGCAAAATACTAAAACTGTTTTTCCCTTTCTTTTCAACACATCGTCTGTTTTTATCAATTGATTTTTTTTTATTGATGATTAACATTTTGGGAATTTGTCCTTGAATAAAATTCAAAATAGAACTCACTTCATTGGCAAATAGAGATTTGTTCGTTTGTCTTGAGTTTTGTTGACAAAAACTTATTTATTAAATTTCATTCCAATCTATTTATTGAAGTATTTGAGCTAGACTTTAATCAGATTGTAATAATTTTTTTTCGATCAATATTCGATAAAATGAAAGTTGGTTTTTATTTTTTTCATTGTTTCACGGCTAAATTATCTGAATCCTAATTTGAGAAGCCAGAAATTACAGTGAATTGATAAAATAACATTGTCAGCCGATTTTATTAGATCAAAACATTTAAATTGGTTTTTTTAATCGTTTAGTCATGTTTCAGGTTGGTAAGTAGTGACGATGCTCCAAATTGTATCAGGTTCTCTAGTTGAAAAAAATGAAATGAATAATGTCTAATATCATTGTAGGTAACCTATTTTTTATTTTCCCTTACGGTAGCGTGATCTTGCAATGAGTGAATGAGTGTATTCGATTCGGAGCCAAGCGAGCAGAATCAGATTTGATACCACGTGATCACCGAGTCAACAGAGTGAAATTCATTAAACGAACTCTCGATTCTATATAAAACAGGTGTGTTGATTTTAAAAACCAAGTGCAAATCGAGCAGGTTCAGATTTGATACCACGTGATAACAGAGTAAATAGAGCGAAATATATTCAACGAACATTCAATTCTATCTAAATGACTGGTTGATAATTGAGATATCATCATTATTTGTTATCACAAAACCTCTAAGATATATGATCGATGAAGTTTTTTTCTACAATAGAAGTGTAATTTAGAATTTTTTTTAATATGCGAATATTTTTATGACTATTCCATTGTTTTGTTAATAAGAATATGTCATGAACTCATTTTTGAAAAAAGTGATGTGCTTCGAAACAAGTATCAAAAATATCACTATGATCTAATTATCCAAAAAATATTTGAAACTCAACCATTTTCTTCTTCTCATTAATACCGAACACAGAACAGAGGCAACTGAGACAACCTTCATTATCGAATGCATGCCGAGCGATGCGAGCTAATTGGGCTTTCAGATAATTATTGAACGAACACACCTAAATATGGTCTCAAATCTCGAAAAAAAATAACCTACCTGAATTCTATAGTACAAATTAAGAAGAAGAAAGGGAATTCTGTGGTAGTGGGCTTTATATCGTTTTGGCTAGCGAGGGTGCTGGCAAACTTCTTGGTTTTTATAACTGACATTGGTTCAAAGATAGATCTTCTCCAAAACAAATTCAATGCGACTCTATATAAAACTAGATAAGAAAATAAGTACAGTTAAAAATCAGGATATTCATATATCCGGGAACAGCCAGGAATCGATGAAAATACAAATTCTATCTGTTCCGACTTTGGATTTTTCCAAAAAAGGCCTAGAAAATGTCAGTCGATCTAGACCCGAAAATGTTATAGTGGCATATAGTGGCATATATATAGGAGTACTGGAATCGTCCATTGGTGAACACATTATCTTTAAATTCGCGTGTATATCGGGACACGCAAATTTTAGAAGAAATGAGAAAGCGGTCATATCGGCAAAAATCGGCATGACTCTAAACATTCCATTGGATATCAAATTAAATAAACAATACCTCTTACCAAATAAAAAAAAAGATCAGTAAACAATTCCATGATCAATGGAAAAACAATCGTGTTATAGGTTTGAGACATTCTAGTATAGTGTCGGTGCCGACTTATTGTTCCATTTCTTCTTTTTGTGAGTATATTTTACTTTACCTTAATTTAAGATTGTTTTAAGCCTTCATTTTTTAAACAAGATTTTGTAACTTTGAACAATAAAGCATATTCTCCCTCTCTCTCTCTCAACATACAAAAAAAAAGTAAAACAGAATACCCTCCTCAGGTAATAATCTTTTGTAACTCTGAGATACCCTCAGATACCTTGGTACTGGAAAGTTCCAGCCATGAATAGATGACACATGACACAACAACTATTATTAGATTGAAAACTGGTCATTGTTGCATGAATGGAATGTTTTGTGCTATTCGTCATGGATCCCTTAGTACACAAAAGAATAAAGCAAAAAAGGAGACACAGCACAGATCATATAGTCTGTGAGACACAGAAAGGAGTGAAAGGCCAAAACAAACGGACGCAGGGTTGCTTAACGCAGAAAGATTAAGTCCCCGGACGAAGATTGTGTTCCATGGCCACAGTATACTTATATGCCATGGTAGCAGGTATGAAACAGGAGGAGTAGTGGTTGAAAGCTCCTGGGAAGGAAGCAATGTGGCCATGAGAGAGAAAAAGACGAAAAATGGTCAAATCAAAAGTCAATCTTGAAACTTGGAGTTTGCTTTTGAATGATGTTCATGTAAAATTGCCGTTAAATTATTTTACCTGGTTTTTGATTTGATACAATTGTAACTATTTCATACTTGGGTGCCTGCACAACGTTATTATACTAAGTACTGTCCAAAGTTTTTTTGAAATTCATCGATAGTCTACCGAGAAACGTTTTATAACCTCAAAAACCCGTACCACAATGTTTAATTCTACAAGAATATCAGATGTCGGGCCTCTGCCTAAATTGGATAATCACAATTCCCTTGAAGAAACTACGAAATCTCCGGACCAGAGCTTTTTGCGACCGCAAATAACATCGACGCCTCTGAGGCGGGAAAGTATTTTTGCTACTCCTCCCAAACCTCGAATTTTCAACCCACACAGGTAAATCAGCCAACTTTTCTTTTAGTATTCAATCGAGTGTGAAAAGTAATCTTCATATTTTGGTACATATTGATGAATAATCGATTTGTTGTTGTCAGGTATTCTTTATCGGAAGTTGCCACTCCACCCAGGACCAACAGAAGAGATTTTTCTCGAACGAATACGTCCCAGAACGGTACCGGACCTCTATTAGCTTCAACAAATTTCAATGTTAGCTTGAGCACATATGAAGATGCAAAAACTCCCGGACTTGCTGGTCGTATTGTACAGTATGAAGAAGAAGCTGCACAGGAGAAGGACTTGCGAAGGCGCCCAACTCATCAGGCTAAATATGGCACAGTTGGGTTATTTCCAATCGTTCATCTTTTCAAAAAGAAATTACCCCAGTTACGGGATAAACCAAAACATGTTACCATTAGGATATCATCTCCAGGTAAGTCAATGTTATGCTGGGCATGACCCAAATACATTTTAAACTGTTGCTTAAATTTTCATTCAATGTCTGTGACTTTATTTGAAACTTGTAGTTGTATAATCTGGTTGCTTGTGGGTTTTGAATAATACATAATACAGATAATACAAGTACGCTGAGAAAAAAAAATTGAATACATATGTTTTAATTGAACAACTTTGTAAACCTACCATTTTTCAATATTATAAGCTTATTGACTGGCTTAGTGAAGAAAAATCCTAGTTTTTCAAGGCATCTCAAAGGTTGGAAATGTTCAAAAAATTTGTAACCTAAAAAATCAACTTTGTACACCTGCCAAACTGAGGTATGTTATTCCTGATGACCGCTAAAACTAAAAACTTCAAGTCAGAGTTTTCCAAGCCGTTTGAGGAGGTGGAAATGTAATGAAGACTTTAAAGGAAATCATATCATCAGAAATTGAATGTGTACACCTACAAGATTGAGATATGTTATTCTTGATGTCCAATTTGACAAAAAAACTTCACACCATAGTTTTCCAGGCCGTTTCAGGGGTTGGAAATGGGGTGGAAACTTTTAAAGAATCATATCCAAAATTGAATGTGTACACCTACAAGACAGATGTTATTCCTGATGACCGATTCAACAAAAAAAAAACATCAGAGTTTTCCAACTCATGTGAGGGGTTGGAAATGTAATAGAAAGGAATTAAAAATTCATATCACTAAAAAACTATCACCTACACCTACCATATAGACTATGTCATTGAGTAAAATCTGTAAATGGGTCAAGTAAATCAAGTATTCGTGTTGTGAAAAAAGTTGAACTATATTTCTTTAGTTTTCCTTTTCTTTATAGCTAATATTACAATAGAAAATTGTGTTTTCTTTTTTGTTTTCCACTTTGTTCTATGAATTAATATAACTGGATTGGTTCATTTTATAGACAGTTGGATATTGAGTTACACTCACGAAGCAACCGTTATTTTGAAAGCAGGTTTGTTCCGTACTCTGGGACGTGGTGTATGATTCGTAAGACAAGTTCTAAGCGAGTGTATCATGTGGGTTGCTCATTGTGTTCACTGTATATCTTCTGATGTATACAAGGAATCGAAATTTAGAAGATAATACTGCACTAATCGTATGCACGTAAGTCCTTGAAGACTTCTGAGAATCGCTGTTCTTAGGGGGACGACAACTGGTTGAAGGAGAAGACTATTTGAACCCCACTTTGATCCAATTAAGATTATGAAGTTCTTTAGTTTATTTATTTGATCATTTTGTGCATATACCTAATGAGTATCTGAAGTGGAGGGAATTGTAAAATACTTGAGCAAATTAAAGACGAATTAAAACAATTTCGAATTTAATGGCTTAACAGTGACTATCTATCTGTCTATTTCTAACAACAACCTATGATATTTCACAAATAACTTATACAGAGTATTAAATAGTTAACTAATCTCAAGAAATACAAATAGAATGAGTAATAGGAGTATTTATTGTATTTGTATTAATTACTCGAGGTCGCAAAAGAAATCTTTATTTGGCAAACATATATTTAATATACTTTATCAACTAGACCCTTTTCATTTTCTACCATGTCATGGCATTGTGTTATCAGTGTTGAAACGTTTCTTATCTATTTTTCTGTCCTGTGAAAGTATATAGGCCACCGTTATATCTGCACGTTAACATTTGGTGTCCATGAGAAGTTTTCTCCCCATTTCCACCATCTCATATTGATACTTCAAGAAGAGTACTTCGACCACGTCACTGAAGATGACTGTTGCAGTTGAAACGTTTGGAGATTGTAACCAAAGAAGACCACGGCAAAACCCGGAAACCAACCAAAACATTGATGCCAACCGTGGAAGCCTGCATTCCTTTAGATATTGAGATAGTTATGAAAAAATATGTAATCCGCCATTTTGTAGCTACGGCCATCTTGAAAGTGTACTACTATTCTACTGGTCAAGCCTTGTCATTTAATAGGTATCAATATTGAGGTAGTTGTAGAAAAATATTTGTTAACTTGTCTAACTAATCTCAATAAGTCTGAGTCTACGGAATGGTTTTGTTGCAAAATATGATGGGCGACTGCTGATTTTTCTGGTCTCCCATATTTTAGGTGTGCTAAGTGTTCCTTATATCTTGTTAATTATTTTATTTGTATTTTCTTATATCAGTTAATTGTTCATCACAATGTATACCTAAGTTGTTTTATAAATATCATAGGTTGCTTGTTACAATTAGACAGACAAAAAAAATATAATAACTGCCAAGTCAAGTTTGAATTCTTTTTTAATTTACCGAAGTATTTTACATTGGTCCTTCGAGTAATTATTGAACCGCTATGGAACAATACAATGAAGCAGATGAATCATCACACGTCAAAAATGTCCGACGGAGTGAGAGGCCCATCTTCGAGATTTATAGATATGTCAAATGTAGTAGGTATTTGATTCAAGTGTGGTTACAGGTAAAATTCAACCCGGTCCAAGTAGTTACACAAATTCTGCAAGAAAAGTCACATCTAGTAAAAATTCTCACCAGTGGAAATTTCCTACAAGTGAACTTCGCAAGAGCTCATTTTCTGCTCCACCAGGGATTAACAG
>NW_019291069.1:44415-91002 GCF_000500325.1 Leptinotarsa decemlineata
TTGATGGCCGAAATTGAATATACACTGAATTCTAGATCTAGAACACATATCTCAGTAGAACCTAATGACCCAGAAGCGATCACTCCCAATAATTTTCTGTTGCTGAGAACTGGTGGTGTCGATATTTACAGTGAAAACGTAAATGATATACTCAGAAGAAAACAATAGCGGTTCGCTGAAAGTTTTTACCTGTGTATTTTGCCTACTGTGATGAAGACTTGACTTCTTCACGGGTTGGAGAATGTTGAAGACATTGTGTATAAGTTTAATATTTTATTTTGACAGATCAGTCACTTGTTTTAAGACAATTCAATTTCGAGAATTTACTGTAAGTCAAGTTGAATGAAAGTTGCATTCAAAACTGTTGTAATCAGGTTTATTAAACCAAAAAGTTTCAACACTATATGTAGAAATTGATATGAATGCATAGATATAAATATTGATGTAGAGGATCAAGGTAGAGTATAGACTGATGGAGGTTTCTGATTCAGTCATTCTCAAAGATATTTTTCAGTTAATTATAATGGTTTTTAATGAATAGTTTTATTTTTTTCTCAAGTTTTTTGTGGCTATTGATATTTTTTATATGTGTAGCTTGCCATCATTTATGTATTCTGAGTGTGATAGATTATATTAATTGGTTTACACATTGTCCATAATAAGCATTCATAGGCGTATATAAGTGTTTTGAATTATATCTAAATTATGTAAGGAAGCCTTGTATAATTCCCCTCAAACACTTCAAGTTGAAATTTTTCTATATACAGTGTGACCCATTTAAAATGGAACCACCTCTGTAGAATGTGCATTTTTCAATCAATCTCAATTTTTTTTTATTGAAATATTGAGCATGAAAAACTGTATCTTGACACTAACTTTCACAATTTTAGTTTCATTTCCAAGGCACTCTATGGTTTTTTTTGTTTGTCAAAAACGGCAAAAGTTTATTAGGCAATTTTTGTTTTCAAATTTGACTACACCACTGGATTCGTAGTCGTTATAAATCAAAACTGTCAAATTTTCATTAAAAAATATTTGTTAACAACGAAGTTACAACAACTTCAATTTTGGAAACAAAGTATTTGTTTGTAATTTTTATTCAGATTATAGACATATTTGAGATCTGACAACACTGTCATCACCAAGTAGNTTGCGTTAAAAAGTCTCATAGCAGTATGGAGGAACTGCTTCGCGGTCTGGCTGGCAGGGAAAAAGCCGAGATTGTTAGCATTGTATGCCAACTAATCTCGTGCTTCGGCCTGAGTCAGTCAGATTTGCATGGCAGTGCATTGCCAGTACCTGGGGCCAGCCGTCAAAATCTGACAGATGAGAATCAGGGAGTAGCTAATGCTCCTACCGACAGTGAGAATTCTCACTAATCAGTCATGACCCATTCGTCCCTCTGACGAAAATCAGCCCAAAGGGAGCAAGGCTCCAGCCTGACATAAACGACGATGACCATCGACACATTTGGTCTTCAATCGAGGACCGCCTGCCCGGTACTGACGATGCCCAATAGGCTGAAACAGCTGTATAGCGGTGGCTCTTAAATTGAAATCAATATGGGAATGATCAGAATAGTACTTATCTATAGATTTTTTAAATTTTATGGAATTATTTTCCAGCAGCTTGACTGCTGGAACATATATTTGAATGAAACAACTAATTTTCCTTTATTTTCAATATTTTAATATTAAATTTCACAAATAGGATTTGAAGCTAATAATTATCTGCGAACGCTTTCGACAGCTGGTCGTACTGTCCGAACGTCTCAACTCAGGTATTTCAAGTACTTTAGGTAAATTTGCCTGTATTTGTACTGCATCAGGTACTATTCTTTGTGTTAGATCTTCTCTAGGAATACACATTCCTAGAGAAGATCTAATCTAGGAATACACATTCCTAGAGAAGATCTAACACAAATAATAGTACCTGATGCAATACAAATACAGGAAAATTTACCTAAAGTACCTGAAATACCTGAGTTGAGACGTTCGGACCGTATAAAGAGGCAGACGACAGGATGACAAGTTCAGTTCGAGGCGTGCCTAGAAGATGACAGTACGACCAGCTGTCGAAACCGCTCGCAGATAATAGAAGATATAAAGCTTCAAATCAAGCTAATAACATTGTTAGACCCTCTAATATATTTAGAAAATGTCTGATACGTCCATACCAACAATTTTCGTTTGTGTAATGAATGGTTGATAATAAATATTTTTTTCTCATGTATCTACCTTTGCCTCTGTTATAACATTGCTACCTATGATCCAATCAGATAATTAACTCTAGGATAGATCCAACTAGCATGTCAATAAATTAATGATTACATCAGTATTTTTGTCGAGTTTGAGGGCGGTTTAATTGTGAAACATTATGTTCAAAGTAACTGTCGTTGGTTACATTTTTCTTTGAAATTTTTGTTTTGGAAATATATTGGTTATTTTGATAGTAACATTTTGAAAACTCATACTGAGTTGTTATATTCAATTGGTATTCAGATTGAGTTTATTGATGGAAGTCGATAAACTGAGATTACTGGCTGTCAGCAAAGTGTCATCTGCAAAGAGAATTAAGAAGTCACACTCTTAGATATAATGAATATCTTTTAAATATAACTTAAACAACAGTACATTCCACATCATTGTGTATAAATACATTATCTTGTTGCTCTCGTACAGTATTTTGTACTTGTTTTCAGATTATGCCAGACAACGGACCCAAGAATATGCCAAGAAAGTACTGGACGGCACTGCCAAGCCATTCGGTGGTGGCTCCGGATTCTCCCGCTCACCGAAACCGGAAACGACCGCGGCGAGGAGCATCCTTGACGCTCTCAAAGAAATATCCAGGAAACGAATGCACGCTAGCGAAGAACTCGAGCAGAACGAAGATACCTTCAAACGCCCGAGGACGGACGACTCCGAAATGTTGGAAGAGAACAACAAGAGGCAGAGGGAAGAATCTCCTCCATCGGAATCTTGTTCCAGTTCTGTTGTACAATCCTCTAAAAAGGCGTGCATGTACGACGAATACGCGGCCTCTTGCTCGTCTTCAAACTTTCCGTTCAAAAAGTCAGAGCCGGCTACGCCGAAAAAAAGATCTGTCAGCATCAGCACCGCCACCGAGGAGCCAAAAAGGCCGAACCAATCGAAACTGATTAACGCTGAAACGCAAACGGCCACTGAACCAACACCAGAAAAATCGACCGAGGACAGAGGTTCGAACAGAGACGAAACTGAAGCGGAGATCGCAGTCAAACCATTCGAGGAAGAGGCACTGGAATTGGTTCGGACGAGTAGAATGTCGACTCTTCTTGGTAATCTCGTCGACAAGAAGGCTTCACTAGTAATGAAACTGGCCGAGCCCGTCGTCGAGAAAAAATCGACAGAGAAACTTTTGGTGTCGATTCTGTCCTCGGCAAACAAATCACCCAATAAGTCCGACAGGCATGTTCACTTCAGTGTCCCGGAGAGCACCCACCAGTCAACTGGTACTGTCTCGAGTCTGACTAGCGCTAGTACCGCCTCCTCGACTTCTATAAACATGGCTGCCACCAAATCGGAAACGCCGGCCCCACCTTCTTCACCCGTCAGTTCGGCTCCAGCGTGTACATCTGTTCCCAGCTTCTCTTTCGGGTCTATCACACACACCAATACCAGCAGCACCATCTTAAGTTCTAAGGAATCTTCTGTCTCCGTGACTACGAGTGTGGCCCCTTCTACTTTCACCTTTAGTAGTAACGCTTCTACGATGCCTAGCCCCCCGACTGTCTCCACGAGTCCTCCAAAAGTTGGCGGTTTCAAATTCGACTTGAGTAAACCAGTCTCGACGGGCCTTACCTCCACCAGTACCCTCCAGGCTGTAACCACCGCCTCTTTCTCGTTTCCCTCTTCTCAAAAACCTAAAGCAGCCGAGACACCTCTCTTCGGTAACGCAACCACCACAACCCCGGCTTCTTCAGCCGTTACAGGTACTAGTTTCTCTGACATACCGAAACCCACCATCCCTACGACTACCAACGCTTCTGCGCAGCCCGGCTAACAACTTCTTCTATGATCAGCGCTCCGACGCCCACAGTATCTGCTGCACCTTCTTTCAACTTTGGCGCATCCAAACCCAACGATGGCGCAATGAATAAAACTTCGCTTTTTGGGTCGCCTCTTTCCACACCTGCGACGGTCCCTTCCAAAGTTCCCACTTTCTCATTCACAGGTACAATCCCAGTAACGAACACCTCTGGAACTTCTTTTGCTTTCAATTCACCAAAAACAACCACCAACTCTGTTACTACAACGTCAACTTCATCCATAACGGTACCCAGTTTCTCGCTCCCACAATCTACCAATCTCAACTTATCAAAAACCACCTCCGCCCCTCTCGCTTTTGGTGGTATCACATCAGCCTTTGGCGGTACAACATCCACTCCTCCTACTTTCGGCGGTACTACATCCGCCCCTCCTACTTTCGGCAGCACTTCAATAAGTACCGCCTCGCCCTTTGCGAACAATATGTCTTCAGGTGCGAAAACAACTGAAGCTCCGTTCGGGACCCCCAGTACCACCTCATTCGGCGTCAGTACCGCGTCCAGTACTACCGCACCGTTTAGCTTCAGCGGATCAAAGAGCGTCACCGGAACGACCGCTTCGAAGATATTCACGACAACTGCCTCTAATGCTTTCGCCAATTCATCGTTTGGTAGTACCACAACGGTCGAGGTACCGGCCTTCGGAAGTACCGCCGCCCCTACGTTTTCGTTCGGGCCTAAAACTTCTACGAATTCGAGCAACGTTTTTGGTTCTACGAACTCCGCCAGCGGAGGTTTCGGAGCTCCGACAAATACCACCGTAGGTTTCGGAGTAGCAACAACGACCAGCGGAAGTTTCGATACTGCGTTTCAAACTGGTACTGCACAAACCAACATCTTCGGTTCTGCCTCCATCAATGCGCCTGCCTTCGGACCGACGAACAATACCGTAGGATTCGGAGCCGTTACAAGTACAACGGGAGGATTCGGTGCCGTTACCACCACTACCGCTGTAGCTCCCTCTTTTGGTAATGCGAACTCCTTCGGGAGTGGTACGAATTTTGGGGAGAACAGAGGTACGCAAGTTGGAGCTTTCGTAACGAGTACTACTGCATCTTTTGGAACCGCCTCTACAACGATTGCTGGCACCTTCGGAACAAGTACTACTCCATCTTTTGGAACCGCGTCTACGACGCAAGCTAGCCCCTTCGGAACGAGTACTACTCCATCCTTTGGAAGCGCATCTACGACGCAAGCCGGAGGCTTCGGAACGGCAACGGCGCCAACTTTTGGAGGTACAAATACTTCCTCTGCAGGGTTTGGAGCTTCGACACCCAGTTTTGGTAACACCGGTTCGGCGTTCGGGAAACCTCAGAATGCGGAAACGAACTTGTTTGGGGGCGTTTCTAGCCCCGGTCCTTCTCAGAACTTGTTCGGCGGCAGTACCAACGCTTTCGCGCAAAATCAGGTCGCGGGTGGGTTCGGTACTACCAATAATGCCGCAAATCCTCAGCCATTCAGCTTCGGGTCCTCTTCCACCACTCCGAAACCCGGTGGGGTGTTCTCATTTGGAGGAGCTGCTTCAAGCGACAAACCGAAGTTCAACTTTAATTCCTCGACCAGTTCCACAACGCCTTCTTTCGGGAGTGCTACTGGAACCCCGTTTGGTGGCACTGCCGCCCCAGCCTTCGGAAGTTCTGCTACACCTTCATTTGGTAATACCACTACACCTGCTTTTGGTAGTAGCGTTACCCCATCTTTCGGTAGTAACGCCACACCCTCCTTTGGTGGTACTACGACGCCTTCTTTTGGTAGCACCACTACGCCCTCTTTTGGTAGCACCACTACGCCCTCTTTTGGTAGCACCACTACGCCCTCTTTTGGTAGTGTTTCTGCACCTTCCTTTGGTAATACTACTATCCCAGCCTTCGGTAGTACTACTTCTCCAGCTTTCGGTAGTACCGTTGCTCCTACTTTTGGTAGTACCGTCACTCCTACTTTTGGTGGTACCGTCACTCCAACTTTTGGTGGTTCTGCTACAACAGCTTTTGGGGCGACACAACCCGCCGTGCCAGGTACTTTCAGTATCGGGAGCGGGTCATCGACCACGGGGAGGCCCCGGACACAGATCAAAGCAAAGAGAAGAACTTGATTGTCGAAGTTGATGCCATGAACATAATTTGTGTATGGTTCAGGGAGAGTCTGACGGTATTTCAATTGTGGAATTTTATTTTATTGGGTGAAGTGTCACGAATACTTCTCGGAAAATATTTTTGTTCTGAATGTGAAAAATTTTAATTTTTGCGAGATGAAGAGTCAACTACTATTGTAATTTTCAGAAGGGAAATTCCTGATCCGTTTTGTATAATTTTGTAATCAACATTGGCAGTCCTTGTAATAAAGATACATTCTTGTACTTCTGAATTTGTCTCTTCTTTCTTGCGAAAGCTGATTCAGCGTTAACCCAATGAAGACTGTTTCAGCGTTAACCCAATGAAGACTGTTTCAGCGTTAACCCAATGAAGACTTTCAGGAGAAACGATCAGCCATGAAGGAGAAAGGCGGGAACTATCACATTTTTCTGTGGGATTGTAGGGCTTTATTATCACCTGTTTTATTTAGGTAGCCAAATTATAATTATCTACTTTCTCCATCTTTTGTATCAAACCAAGCTGATTGATAATTGATGTTTACATGTCGACAAACTCATTCCATTGTAGACTTTGTCAAATAAAAAATTTGAAATACTGAATTTTAAATGTATATATAATAAGGAAGTTGGGAGACAAATTGTTATTTCCAGTATTTCAAATGAAATATTATAATTTAGGCAGTCCGGTATGTAAATTTGTACAATCTGTAGTTTGAAAGTTTACAGTGTTAGTTCTGTTTTAGCGGAATAACATTGGGATTGATCTCAATTACTTTACTTTTGCAAATAACGAAACTATTTTGAGTAACCCTGGCTCAAAATTTTACAGCCAACCATTATGTCGTGTTTAAAAAAATAAGTTGATATTTCAAGAAGAGTACTTCGACCACGTCACTGAAGATGACTGTTGCAGTTGAAACGTTTGGAGATTGTAACCAAAGAAGACCACAGCAAAACCTGGAAATCAACCAAAACATTGATGCCAACCATGGAAGCCTGCATTCCTTTACATATTGAGATAGTTATGAAAAAATATGTAATCCGCCATTTTGTAGCTACGGCCATCTTGAAAGTAGCTGGGATAGCTGATCATAAAAAATTTGTAGATCACACCTCAGTTACTTTGGCAATAAAGTTCAGCAATATTTCGTATTTTCTATTCTCTTTTCCGAAACTGAAAAATGTATTTTGAAGGCATCATGAATATTTGAAATGACGGAAACTATAGAAAATAGTGAAAACTGAACAAAAAATCCGAGTAGGGGGCGGTATACTTCTGTCAACATTTTAATCAGACACCCTGCCACCTTCATATTTTGTTATAGTGTTAACAAAAGGAAACGAAGAAATATAGCAGTGACGAAATCAAAAAACCGGCCGTCGGAGGCGGTACAAATTTACCAATATTTTTAATAGAGTCTCTGCCACTTTCATATTTCGTTATAGTGGTGACAACTGGAAATAAAAAAATATGTCAGCAGTGAAATCAAAAAACCGACCGTCGGGGGCGGTACAGATCCAGCAATATCTTTATTAGAGATTCTGCCTCCTTCATATTTTGGTATAGTGTTAAGAAATGGAAATAAAGAAATANAATTTCACCTTCGAAGTCAATAATAATATTGTTGAAACCTCCACTTCATCTAAATTCTTAGGAACGCTCATAGATTGTAACCTAACATGGGAGGATCAAATACAAATAGTATGTAAAAAAATCAACAAAAGCTTTTATATTTTGGCAACACTAAGAAATATTTTGAACACAGATTCATTATTACAGGTTTACTATGCATTTATGTATTCCACAATTTTCTACAATATTATAGTATGGGGTCAGGCATCAGACATAACAAGAATTGTTGTTGCTCAGAAAAGAATCATAAGGCTTATCTTTAACATTAGTAGTCGCCAATCATACAGACAGGTTTTCTAAACTAAAGGGATCCTCACGGTTACATCAATTTATTTAATGAAACTATTAACATATATTTTCAATAACAAACATTCATTTCCCATTAATAGTGATTCACATTCTTACAACACCAGAAATAAAAATGATATCAAATTGAACAAGCCCAAACACTCCTATTACAAAAAATCTCCCATCAATGCAGGCTGCCGTTTTTTTAACTGTCTTCCGAACGAAATAAAATACGCGGGATCCCCGGCGGTTTTTAAGTATAGACTTAGGGAACTCCTTATCAGAGAATGTTTCTATACTGTTGAGGAATTTGAATTATACTTTTCAATTTTGAGATGATATCGAAGTGTATTTTACATAGTCTATGTTAGTCATCATTGTGCTTGTTTCGTCCTGTTAGTCAATTAAAACTTAATGACACTGTTTTTGACTTATCCTATCTATTGTTAACAATAGTTGAAAGGATTAATAAATATTTTATTTATTTATTGAAGGGCAAAGCAAGAGAAACTGTGAAAGCTCTTCTCATTTCCCCGAGAAACGTCTCCAAAATTATCAAGATGCTAGAAATGAATTTTGGTAGACCGGAGTGGATAATTTTGTCGCTGATAGAAAGGGCGAAAAAAGCTGGTTACATTAAAGAAGACAAGTGGAAGTCATGGATTTATTTTTCTAATGTTGTAAATAACATGGTAACCACAATGAAAAACGTCAATTCTCATCTGTATCTTTACAATGTAGATCTATTAGCAAATTTGATAGACAAGCTTCCTACTATGCAAAAGTTTCCATGAGGAAAATTCAAGCATCAACGTGATTTGAAGGGAATACAATCATCATTTTAAGATTTTTCTGAATGGTTTGAAGAAGAGCTCAACTCGATGGCCGCTTTTAGTAATCCTTTTCAAAGAAATAGTTTATCGAATAATCCTATCAGAAGAGAAACTGTCATGATTTCAAAAAGAGATAGTTTTTCGGAGAATAAAACTAGTGAGTGTATTTTTTGTAAAAAGCTGGACCACGTATTAACAAAATGTACGAAATTCTCTGAATTATCAGTGAATGAAAGACGAAAGAATGTTCTCAACTTCAAATTACGTTTCCTCTGCCTCAAATTTGGGCATATGTCGAATAAATGTTTTTTGAAATCGAGGTGTGGTAAACGTTATTATATCTACTTCATGGTAAGAGTCTTAACGATTTCCTTTGCCAAGGTCCTGACTACGTTCCATCTTTGATATGTCTTGTGGCGATTCAGGGAGGAAAGAATTGCTTTTGGAAGTGATATCAGAGATATGTTTCATAGAATTTCAATTATCGAGGAAGACAGATGTGCACAATTATTTTTATGGCGAGAAATCAAAGTCCAGATGTTTACGAAATGAAGATAATGATTTTTGCAATCCATATTGAACTCGCTGCATATTTGGACACAAGTTCAGCAATACTTGCGACGTTTTATGTGTGGAAGTCAGACAAAAGAGATAATAACAGATAACGGGATGAATTTTGTCGGAGCAGAACGTGAACTCAAGGAATGGTTCCAGTATTTTACGTATCTTATTTTAATAGATATAATATTTTGCATTACAATCCTTTCATTCAATTTCGTAAATTCCAGACTTTTCTGAATTCTCGACTGTGTCCTTTGGAGTGTATGACTTGTTTCAAACACCACCTTCATACCTAGTTCTTTGAAAATCTTTCCAAAGTTCATCGTGTATTGGTGGTATGGAACCAAGATATGTTTATCTCGATTTTCGTCTTTTCTAAAAAATGAGATTTCCTTCATTCTTAACCTTGACTTTTCCTTCCTGTGGATGATGTTTTTGCGATATTCGAAAATAAAAAATCGAATATTGAGGAGACTTTGTTTCCTTTTTGAATAACAGATTTCCATCAATAAAATTCACGTATGAGTAAAGGACAACTTCCATTTTTTGACGTTTTGGTAATGAGGAGCCACAATGAGGAAGGCTAGAATACGATGTATTTAGGAAGGAAACAAGCACTTGCAGGTATATTCCTGACAGTTCACATCACTATAGGCAGCACGAACGTGCTGGGCTGAATTTTCTAGTGCATCGTCATTTGACTTTTCCTCTCACACATGAGAGGTTCACAAAAGAAAAACGGACAATACAGAAAATAGCAGTCAGCAAATTAACTGTTTCTCGAGAGATATGATAATATTATAAGAAAGAAAAAGTTTAGGTTAAAGAATGAACAAAACCACTACTTTTAGAAACTACGAAAACCAAGACCACCATAAACATACCACCATTACACGAAGAACTTTGGAAAGATTTTCAAGGAACAAGGTATGAAGGTAGTATTTAAAATAAGTCATACACTACAGAGCCTTTTGGGAAGTCCAAAAGACAAAGTCGAGAATTTGGAACAGTCTGAAATTTATGAAATTAAATGTAAGGACTGCGATGCAAAATATTATGGACAGACTAAAAGATCTATTAAAATAAGATATAAGGAACACTAGCACACCTAAAATATGGAACACCAGAAAAATCAGCAGTCACCCATCATATTTTGCAACAAAACCATTCCGTAGACTTTACTTCATTAAGATTAGTTTGAAAAGTTAAGAACAACAGGCATCTAGATACCTACGAGAGTATAGAAATAAGTAAACATAATAATATGAATAATGACTGTAGACCAATACTCAACAGTATTCTATATAGCTTATTGAAATAATATTTTAAGTATCAGATTTACCTAACTATTAGATAAGACAACATTGTGAAATTAATTTAAGACAATTAAGACGCAATACCCAGCAGAGGTATCTATGGTATAAATAGGGACAACATTGTATGTATATCTAGTTTAATCTTATCTTGAAGATGATCACTTGGTGATCAAAACACGTGTCGAGGTGTTAAAAATAACGGGTTTGTGTTGCGATAAAACTCCGAGAATATTCAAGTAAGAATTAATATATTCGAAATTTTGTTCTACATTCAACAACAAAGAAATGTGTCTCACTGATTTATCTTTTCACAGTTACCGAAAAAATAGTGTAGGCAATACGCCCACACTCGCTGATTTCCAGGACTCGCCTACGGGTCATTGCGGTTGCTGTATTTCTTGATACTGAAGGAGCATTTGACAATGCACTACCTACATCTATAGGATTGTCTCTGGCTAAGAAGGGTATAGAATCGACCTTAACTGGCTGGATATATGTCATGGTAGTAAACAGAACTGCAACTACGACTCTTCAAGGCGAGGCTATTAGGTTCAGGGTCACCAGGGGCTGCCCTCAAGGTGGGGTACTATCTCCCCTTCTGTGGTCGCTCCTGGTGGATAGTCTGTTTGATGCCCTCGACAGAAGAAAAGTTGATCTGCAAGCTTATGCAGATGACATTGTCATCTTGGCAAGGTCAACGTCGGGAAGTGTAGCTTGTAATATCCTCCAAAGCGCGTTGGGCGTTGTTCACAGTTGGTGCCTAAGAGAGCAGATGTCTGTAAAACCCAGCAAAACTGTGTTAATCCCCTCCACCAGGAGGAGAGAATTGGACGATTCAACGCCACTTTCCCTCAATGGTGTAGTCATTTCATTTGGAACGGAGGTGAAATATCTTGGCATTGTTCTTGATAAAAGACTCACTTGGAAAACGTTTTACACAGAGCCAGACTGTCTCCTATGGACATGTCAAAGGATTTGTGGTAAAACATGGAGTTTAGGTCCCAAACAAATCCATTGGATTTATGTGATGATTGTCAAGCCAATGATCACTTATGGTGTAATTGCTTGGTGGCCGAAGGCTTTACAGAAAACGGCCCAAGCGAAACTCTGGCTTACAGAGACAGGCTTGTCTGGCTATCAGTGGTACCATCAGTGGCCACGGAGATCCTTCTAGATCTACCTCTTCTCCACATTTTTCTTTAGAGAGAGGCTAGATGGACTGCATACAGACTTGTGCACATTGCCAATTGCACAAATCAATTCAATGCAGAGTGCAACAGACTGTTGGTTGACATTGGAAGTCACAGCATTCTGGAAATGATCTCTGACTTTATGCCTCCATCTGTCAACTACGAACTTCCTTATAAAGTACTAATCCCGAGTAGAGAGGACTGGATCCTCCGAGAGAAGATAATATTAAGAGCAGATAGTTGTTGGTTCACAGGATGGATCAAAAACACCTTCCGGTTTTGATGCAGGTGTTTTCAGTCACAGACCCAGGGCAGAGTTATCTACCTGCCTAGGAACTTATGCGACTGTATTTCAAGCGAAAATTTACGCTATTGAATTGTGTGAGGAGAGATTTGATAAATCCAACCTCACACACAAGTCATTAAAAATATTCTCGGACAGTCAAGCGGCGTTGGAAGCTCTTGGCTCCTACCGAGCAACGCCTAAATTGGTAGCAAACTGCCAAAATCGACTCTCCTCGATAGGAAGACTTAACAGATTGTCTCTGGTCTGGATTCCTGGCCATACTGGCCTGGAAGGCAATGAAGCCGCTGACTCTCTTGCAAAGGAGGGTGCTGCAAGCGGCTTCATTGGACCAGAACCTGTCATTGGCATCGCTTTGGGTTTTGCCAAACAAACACTGAACACCTGGATGGCAAGAAGATTTATGGACTTCTGGCAAAATTATCCAGGATTGGCTCACTCCAAGGCGTTTATTCACCCTTCGAAGCTTGATTCCAAACAGTTGTTGGACTACAGTTGGGATGAACTACGATGTCTAACAGGCCTTCTTATACAGGTCACTGTCATTTGAATCATCATATGCAGACTTGGACTGTCGGAAGACAGTGTGTGTCGCCTCTGTCTGGAAAATGATGAAACAGCAGAGCATATAATTTGTGCCTGCCCCGCTGGGGGCTGAATTAGATTCTTTGAGTTCGGCAGATCCGTACTCTCACCATCTGACCTGAAAGATCACTGACCATAGAAACTAATCGGCTTCGTTAAGAATCTGGGTTTATTTTGGCCGAGTGTGAATAGGTGTGAGCTACAATAAACCTTTGTGGGTTGCGGTGGAGGGTCGAATAGACCCACTCACTACATACCTACGGATCATTCTAGAATTCTATCTACTCGTCCGAAAAAACAATATTTACTAGACTTGTCCCGTAAATTTACTATTTCGTAATTGCCCTCTATCTTTTTATAAAAAATAGTCCCTGCCTTTTTGAGGTAATGATGGCTATTATCCAGGAAGTTTACGGCCACAGGCGAGGATAATAGCTATTATATGCGAGTAGAATACTATACTTTATGCAAGACTTATAAAAAATTTTGTTGATTTTTTTTTGTTTACATTACATTCATATTTTTAGAAACACTATTATTTCAATAAGTATATCATACATTATTGTTCATCTATACACAGTACATAGTTATCGAGAATTATAATAATCGTTTATCTCATAATAATTTACACAAAAATCTATGTATTTAGCTCAACAAATATCATGTATCTAATCTTACAAGATGATATTTATACTACAAGATATTTATTTATAGTTATCAATTATTGTAATATTTGAACGGGTCAAGTTAATCGCAGCAGGGATAGAATTTCGAAACATTTGAATTATGTGTACAAAAAAATATAGCTAAATCAAAGAAGCGTCCAACAGCAATGAATAATGACTCATAAATTCATTCGCTCCGTCCATATGGGATAAACACTTCTAGAGTGCTACATTCGTTGTTAACAAACAATGTTGATACTTCTGTAGCTAGATACGTAATATTATTAAATTCATAAAAACTTGTTTAAAAATTGAAAAATACCGAATTAGCAGCCATGCATATCTTTTATGGGCTTGATGAGGGGAGTGCATATGCCGAGGTTTCTGATGCTTTAACGATTTCAAGCACTCAGATTACTAACATTGATTGAAGAGAAAATATCTTAAGTTATCAATTTAAAAAAAAAAGCTCTGTTCGCCAGCAACGCAAAGTGCGGAAATCGCATTTAGAAAATGCCAAAATTAGGTGCTCTGTAACTTACACCGCAACTCAACTCCGCAATAAGTTGCGTTGCTAGCAGTATGTGATGCTAGCAACGCAATGAAAATAATATTAAAATAATGAATGTTAAGGGAACACTATTAGGTGCTAATTAAGTGCTAAACGGTGAGGATCGTAAAATTTTCATATTAATAAACAAAAGCTTTCAATTTCGCTAAACAACAGATCTAAGAATCAGGTCTCTCGAAAACGAGGACGAATGCTCTATCAGGTATAAACTAAGTGTGGTAATAAAGTGCTAATTTTTTATTGCATCAAGTATCTCCAATTTTTTTTTCATTTATTCGCGGTCGTTTTCATCTTAATTTCTTGCAAGCACCTAATTAGCACTTTATTACCACGCTTAGTTTATACCTGATAGAGCATACGTCCTCGTTTTCGAGAGACCTGATTCTTAGATCTTTTGTTTAGCGAAATTGGAAGCTTTTGTTCATCAATTAGAAAATTTTACGATCCTCACCGTTCAGCACTTAATTAGCACCTAATAGTGTTCCCTTAACATTCATTATTTTCATTAGGTTGCTATCATCACATACTGCTAGCAACGCAACTTTGAGTACGAGTTGCGGTGTAAGTTACAGAGCACCTAATTTTTGACTTCGGTACCTAAAAACTATCTAATTTTGGCATTTTCTAAATGCGATTTCCGTACTTTGCGTTGCTGGCGAGCGACGTTTTATGTGTGGAAGTCAGACAAAAGAGATAATAACAGATAACGGGATGAATTTTGTCGGAGCAGAACGTGAACTCAAGGAATGGTTCCAAAGCTTAGACCAGAAAAACTTTGCGTTGCTGGCGTAACAGAGCTTTAAAAAAGATTATTGATTACTTCAGTATTTTTAAATATCGAGAACGCCTTCTCGCAAGCCAAAGTAATCTACAGCACAAAATCGTTATTTGAGGTTTGGAAATTTGCCAAAGTTTAGAGACTATTTTTAGTAAGATGGAAAATGACGGTTTCATATAAAAATTGAATTGTTTCCAAAATTATTGATAAGCATACATTTATTTCAATCGCTCTTTTCGAATCTCGATTCACACAACCTTTTTTCTGTATTTATCAACAAAATAAAAATTGAAATGTTACTAAGCGAGAGAAGATCGCCGAGTGAAGTAAACTTTCTATTTTAGGAAGTAGGGAGAATATTCAAACAAGTTATTTATTCAAAACATATAATATATAAAACAATGCTTTTTCTTAATGTTTTAGAAAATATAACGGAACATTTTCAAATTAATATCACAATAACATGATATACATAATTTCATTATAATTTTCTCATACAGGTAGCCTTTGAAGGTACTTCAAACATTGTATTGAAATTCACTCATAATTCCCTTGGGCTATTACTGCTGAAAATTTAGTTTTTCGGCAGAAACCTGTTACGTTGGTTCCTAGACCTTCCAGATCAGAGTCTTACAAGAAGTAATTATTTTAGGATCTGTTTTACAGAAATATATTCTCTGCAACTTCTTCCTGCAAACAAAAATAGCAAATTGAATACGGGATCTTAAAAATTTGAAGGGAAATTCAACAACAACAAAAATTCAGGTGTCAACAAGTAATCATGAGTATAATCATAACCCAGTGCTCTAAAAAGGTTTTCATCATTTTAACAAATGTTGTCAGTGATAGATTAGTTAATACTGGAATGTTGAGAGAAATAACACTCTGACACCATTGTACTTGTGATTTACAAGACAACAATTAATATCTGGATACACATTATACTTACAGATAAGAACTAATTCGATCACTCCATTAGATATCCTTTGAGACAACACACAATTTTACTTCCTATCTTTCCATTGAACCTGGAATGAAGATAAGGAAAAAATTAAAAATACTAAATTCAAACATGAAATTATTGAAAATAAATTCTAAATTCAGTACAAGAATTAGCTTCATATATGTATCAGTCGGCAATTCCTATCAAGAATTGATTCATCATGTAGAAAAAATATATTCTAGGATTAAATTACTGTCTCGAATTTCCAAAGTTCCAATTGGAATTGATGATTTTAGAGGTTTTTGGAGAAATTCAGATTTATATATGAAAGTTATCAAACAGTTTCAATAACCTTTCTGAAAAAATGACTAACGCTAGCCTTGAGGTATGAAAATATCCATCAAGTGCTGAAATTGACTGAGATGAAAATTGCCTAAGCTGCTGATTTACCAAAGAACGAATGCCTGTAATAGAGATAAAATCTGATTCAAACTCTCTTCAATATGAAATGGGAGGTGGTGACTCAATTATATGGGTAAAAAATTAGAACTGAAGAAATATGGTACAAAATAAGCTGCCACAAGTTTATAATTGATTTGCATTTTTATGAATCCCACAGAATATTTCACTAAATATCAACTATCAAATATCGGTCACAAAAATATTCAATCAAAATCTCCATCTTATAGGAATCATAACTATAGTGACTATTGACAGCAGTTTCACACAGCAGTATTATATCATGTTAAGTTAGGTCCATCGACCCTCCACTGCAACCCACAAGGGTTTATTGTGGCTCACACCTATTCACACTCGACCAAATAAACCCAGCTTATTAACGAAGCCGATTAGTTTGTATGGTGAGTGGTCTTTCAGGTCTGATGGTAAGAGTACGGCTCTGCCGAACTCTAAAAAACTGATTCGGTCCCCAGCGGGGAAGGCAGAAAGTATGTGCTCTGTTGTTTCATCATTTTCCAAACAGAGGCGACACACACTGTCTTCCGACAGTCCATGTCTCTGCATGTGATGATTCAAATGACAATGACCTGTAAGAAGGCCTGTTAGACATCGTAGTTCATCCCTACTGTAGTCCAACAACCGTTTTTGGTCCGATGAAGCTGCTTGCAGCACCCTTCTTTGCAAGGGAGTCAGCAGCAGAAATAGTAATCAGGGACGGGAGGGGGGGGTTCATGAAGGTAGGTGTAAAGGCTACGCTTGATCTGTTTAAAAAATACTTCTGAGAGTAGAGATTAGAAACCTAGTTGTTATCATAACCTATGTTATATGCTCATGTAAACATAGTAGCAAAATGTAAAATTAAATAAAAGTAAATTATATTTTGCTTCGAAACTTTTTCAAATTACAAAAATCTAACAAAATTTATATCTTTCATTGTAATGAAATTAGACTTTATATTAATTCTATTAGAAATTTATTTCTGACCTCATTCAACTGAATAATTCAAATAAAATATAATTACCTGAAAGTTCCTTGTTTGTAAACATTGACAGCGAATTTTTAGAATCTACAAATAGAAAAACTCGTTAATAAAAGAGTCAAGCCTTCCTGGAAGAGAAAGTGAAGATCATTCAATACTATCAGAGCTTTTGAAATAGAAAATCAGTTTGTCTCATAAACACGGACCAGAAGCAATTCATCATTTCTCCAAAGCAGTGGTTCTTAACCGGTGGTCCGCGGACCACTAGTAGCCCCTGGAAGCATCCCAAGCTGTTCGAGGAACCATCCTAATAAATATGTTAAATGAATCGACATGATAAAATGCGACCCGCCGCTAAAATGTTTGAAGAAGAATTACTATTTTCTCAAGAACTTGAAACGACGTCAATAAGTCAATATATGGAAAAACATGGACTTATGTGGGAACGGCTTGCGGAGTTTTGTACAGACGGTTCTCCTGCTATGCTTGGTACTCGCTCTGTTCTTGCAGCATTGCAATTACGACGCACTGCGTTGTTCATCATCAAGCACTAGCTGCCAAGACGTTTCCAGAATGCTTTGCTTTGACGATGAAAATAGCTATAAAAGTAGTAAATTTCATTAAAAAGAATGCACCCAATACTCGTCTCTTCAAACAATTGTGTTCTGATATGAACTCTGAACATGAAACTGCTTTTCCACGCGGAAGTACATAAGCTTTCCAAAGGAAACATGTTGAGGTTGTACGAATTAAGAGATGAAGTAAAAATATTTTAACTGACAAGGAAAACAAAGAGTTGTTTGATCAGTTCTGCGAGTCCAAATTTCAAATACATTTTGCTTATTTGGTTGATTTTCTTGCGCAACTGAATAAATTAAACCTCCTACTGCAAGGGTCGGGAAATTTGAAGTCGCAAGGCATGAGCAAAATTTTTGCTTAAGAAGACAAAATCAGTGCGTATATCGCTAAAATCGAGCTATGGATAACAACGTCGAAAGTAATAATTTTCTTAGGTGACTGATTAACTTCAAGAAGAAGTAATAGATATGCTACACGACATCAACTTAAAAGATACATTCGAATCAGGAATTATTCTTGAAAAATTTTGGAGCCAAAAGGCAATTTCATTCCCAAAACTTCGAGACATTGCTATTCGTTACCTAACTTCATTTTCTTCGACATATCTATGTTTTCGGCGCTTCTGATTATTAAAAACAAGCACCAAAATCGGTTGGATGCCACTGCTGGTATGCGTTTAAGTAACACTGAACCAAGGATTCAGAATTTAGTAAAGAGTATGCAATCACAAAAATCGCATCAACTTATAATGCAATTTTTGTTACAGTTACAGATTTTAACTTATGATTAAATGACATTAAATAATATGGTATTTTATTTATAGATGAATTAGAACAACCATTCCATTTATTTACTGTACTGTATTTATTTGTAGTTATCGTAAGGTACTTGTATATTAATTACAAACTAATTAACCAACTTGGTGGTTCATGGCTCGACAGAAATTTTGTCAAATGGTCCCGCATGATTATAAGGTTAAGAACCACTGCTCCAAAGGATCAATTTAGATAAAAAATAATCCATTGATATTTTAGTTCTTCAAATGGCTTTACTTTCATCTTCAGATTGTGAAATGGATAAAACAAAACATACAAATATATCAATTCAGTGTATTCAAGTAACACTAAATTGTGAGATTTTCACTGAATAGGTGAGTTCCTACTAGTATGAACACGCCTGAGGAAGCTTATGTACAGTGAAACTAGTTTTTAAGTGTCACTTGAATACATTATGGATTCTCATCAAGTATCTGCCAGTTTCAACTTACCTCAGCTTGATTTTCTGCAAATATCAAATAAGCAAACAACATAGGTCCACGAAATACCTACGAAGAAAAAAAGAAAATCAGTAATTCTAATAATTTGATTTCAATTTTTTAAATCCTGAGTATATTCAGAGCTTTTGAAAAATAATCAGTTTATCTCATAAACACGGACCAAAAGCAAATCATCATTTAAATCGTAAAATGAACAAGTTAATGAAAATAAAGTAATTTGTAAAAACTTCAATGCTTATAAATTGTTAGTGCAATTCTCTTACTTTTAGCAATCTTAGTATTCATTGTACAAATATATTTAACTAAATATTGCATAAATAAATTCAACTTCAGAAATAATATTTCAATTCCCTGTTGTCTTGTAAAATATACTTTCGTTGATATCATCAATTACAACAGGATGTCTTTCAAATTTGAAGAAATCAAGTTCGACTTTGAATACTTCAATAAACTTGATGAAAGCTTACCTTTATTTTTAATGACTTGTTCAGTTGTCTGCAGCTCCTTTTTCCAGATCTGGATGGTTTCTCGATTATGACACATCAAGATGGAGATGATGTATAAGACTAATGAATCCAGAACATAAAAAAAGGGTACATCAAAAAACGTATTTAAAATAATGGAGGCGTAAATAAAAACTATAAAATTAAACTTCAGAAGTCAACAGGTAATCACAGGTTTCAATCATAACCCAATGCTCTAAATTTGTTTCATCATTGTAAGTATCAAAAATTAGAATTATTCAGAAATGTGTTTATAGATTAATTCATTTTATCAGGCTCAAAGCAACATGGCTAATAGATTTTGCTAAACCTAACTTAATGAATTTTCTAAAAACTATGTGAAAAATTTGGGAATGAAGGAAAAATTCGAAAATACTAATCATAGTGTAGCATCAATTTTTACAGCAAAACTTGATTTTGTTTCTCAAAGATCAGTGAATGTAGTATCAACTCAAAGCAGGTAAATACCCTTTACGAAACAACACTCATATTCACACACATACATACATGCATCTAAAATTAATAATTTTCTACTACAATAATTAGATGAACCATTCGGTTTTAAAAGAAACCCAAAAATGGATTCCTTCAAAAACCTAATATATATAAACCCATCCCCTAGCTTGTTGGTTGGAGTCTTTTCCACAATCACCATAACCAAGCAAAAGAATCATCATCTAACAATGTCTTCCATGAGCACAAATATAAAAACACATTGCTGGAAAATGATTGCTCGTTATTAGATAAAGAAAAGTACTTCAGCAAGCTTTCCTGGAAATCCACAGCTTTGTCCCGGTCTGAAATTGTGAATGATCTTATTGAAGCATTTTCCATAACTATCTTAGCTTTGGTAAAAATTGTCATCCGACAATGTATCATATGATCTCTAACAAAATAATACATTTGAGAAAAACAATTGACCTTCAAAAGATGTTGGAAAATGCAGGAAAAAGACCATCACTTTCCTCGGTAAATACTGTATCTTGAAAGTGTTCAATTGGTTTACTAAAGCATTTCTCATAACCTCTGAAGCAGAAAAATCGTTTTCTGACAATGTGATCCATGATCACTAACACGAAACTACATTGAAGGAAAACGATTCATCTCCAAGAGGCGTGGAGAGATGTTCCAAAACTCCCATTGTACCACTGCATTTATAATGCTGCTTTACATGTTAGTACATGTTAGAAGTTCGAGTTGTTCACACACCTCGTCCCATAGGATTAACGGAAACCATCAAAGACAATTTCCCTTCAATCCTGGAGCATCAAATTTCGAGTCTTTTTGATTCGCCTTGCCAGATTCGTACCAAAATTACGAAGCGACAGGCGTAGATAGCCTCGACAAATGTCTGCGCTTGCGAAAAGGTCAAATAAGTCGATTAGTCAACTTTATTCGACGCGAATCCAAGAGCATATGGCTGATTGCAGGGTCGACTTGAAGTCGATATCCCTGGGCGATGGGGTCGCCACGTCCCGACGCCAAAAACGAAGATAACCGGCAATATTCAGGTCATCCTTCAGTGCCAATCTTGATTGGAACTAAGCTTTGACAACTTTATAAAAATATATCTAAGAATGAATAAACTGGAGTTGAATACAAAAATAACCGTAACAATGATTTTCAGTCTACTCTATTTTTGTATCACAAACGTGTAACATAACCACTATATATACAATTATTCTTTCAACATTTTGCTTAAAAAAATGCCAGATAATAATGAAGAAGATTTTAGGTATAAGCGACGTAACAACACTGATATTCTTTCTACACTACATCTAACCACATCGAGAAATAAGCGGATTCCGGCTGATCTAATATTTTTATTCAAATTATTTCAGGCCAAATTAATTGCCTAGAATGGATTCAATAGTCCAATGTCAAGAATGTTGAGGAAAGCTAATGCATCAGAACTTGTATTTTATACTTACTCCTTGAAGGTCTTCAATTTATTCTATAAATTTATACCTTGTATGTTTGTTAGTTATTATTGCTGGTGTTGGTTTCAATTGTTTCATTTAGCATTCAGTTTTCAAGTTGCTTTTTATTTTATACATTTCAATATTCATTCTTGAGTCGTATGCCAGTTCTCGTGGCGATCAGCCTGTTAAAAGTGTTTCAATATTTTTAAAATTCTGAAAATTCTAGATTTCAATAATAGTCATTAAAATAGAATGTCAAATTCACCAATTTTAATGAATTTAATTTCCTAAAAGCATTTCAAACAAAATTGTCTCAATACCATAACCACATTTCTGAAAATTCCAGTTCGTTTCCAAAAAGCAAATTTATTAAAAAATAAACCAACTTACTGTGTAACACTAGAGTTTCTGCTGTCTTCATACACCTGTTCTTGAACTGTGGCAAGTCAGAATCTTTTTCAATGGTTCTTGAAATTAATCCTAATGGCTTGTGTAAATAATGCCACCCCCATAGAAGTTTAAGAGGCTTCTTCTCCATATAAACGTCATCGATAGCAAATATGAAAAAAAATAATGTCAAGATATATTGGTGTAACAATACTCAATTCGGGCAGATGTAATAGTAAAAAGTAATAGTACATCTAATGATCTAATCAATAAATTTATAACAAGAGAAGCAAACGAGTAGGCATTGAGCAAATAAAACTAAAAAAAAAGTTATCAATACAGTTATATGATATTTAGTGTATTCAGTGAGACTTGTGTTTAAATTATACACAATTATACTTCTTGAATGAATAAAATGAAATCTCACCATTTCAATTTGGTCCTTTTATAACAAGTTGTTCCACCTCTTCCATTTTCGATCACCTTTATGAATCCTTTAGATAGTTTAGATATTCAACTTGAAAAAATTTCCTTCATCCGAACAGAAGTGTTTCAACTTATAACTGCAATGACGCTTCAAAACAGATCAATAACAAAAAATAATGCTTTCAACAACTGTTTCCTCGTCTTCTGTAATGCTGCTGACGGCACTGTCGGCTGACAAAGTTATCTGAAAGAAAAAACATTCTCATTTCTAGTTTCAAGACATTCATCAGATTCACATGGGATGTTCAGAATCAGTGCTTTTGAATTATAAAATCATGAAATATCATAAACACGGACCAAAAGCTCAATCATCATCAAGTCAAAAAAATTTGTAGGTCAAAATATAAAATTATTCAAAGAAATGAGGTGAAAATACTTACCACTCTTCTTAGCGTGCTGTTTGCCTCTCTGTAACTCCCTTTTTGGGCAGTTAACACAGCTTGTCGCTTCAGGACTTCAGCGTAAGGATTGAGTCTCAACAAAGCCTTGGTATTGGTTAATGGATTCAGATGACGTACACGACAAACAACCCTATTCCTGAAAAAAAATAGAAAAACATCAAAACATACTGAAAATACATATCAAACTTACATAACTAAAAAAAAAAATTCAGGTGTCAACATATAATCACAGGTTTCAATCATAACCCAATGCTCTAAATTTGTTTCATCATTTTAGGCAGCAATAGACATTATTCAATAGAATCATCAGGACATTTGGTAAGCAGTAATAAAGATCAAATAATATTTATATTCCTAACTTAATTTATATTATTGAGCCAAAACCATTTTTTTTGTATTGAAATGTTTATCTTCAATCAAGTGGTTATAAATTGAATACAGATAAAAAAATACCTTTTGGATATCAGACAATGCCTTGATCCTCCTCAAGAACTGCACAGCTTCCTTGGTCTTGCTCATCTCCTGCAACTTGTCGGACACCACCAGAAGCAGCTCACGAGACGTGGTCGATGACATGCCCCTTGCTCAAAGGGTGGGCACTCCGGTAGGGGCGAAGGCCGAAGCCAGGGCGTATCAGTGCTGATTGGAAGAGTGTAAGAGGCTACAAAATCAATCCTGCATAGAACAGCTCCGATTGGAAATTTCTTTATTCAACATTAGTAAAAACAAAAATAATTATTCATCACATTACTTTCCCATTTTCAGTGTAATCTAAAATTTTGATACTATGTACACCTATTGAATCAAGAATCATTTCTAAAAAGTCAGCCACTGCTGCAAAGGACAAGGCAATTATAATTAGTCATATTGAAAATACTCCACATAATGAACTCATACATAGAAACTAATAAGTTCAGAAGCCTGTAGTTATTATTAATAGGTGATAGGAGAATTAATAGGTGGAAATATTGTCAAAATATATTGATGGACAGATATTCAATTTGGGCAGATGTAATAGTGAAGAGTAATAGTCAAATAAACACTTTTATAACATGAAGAGCAAACAAGTAGAAATATCCAAAAAAATTAGAGTTCCTTTTCCGTTTTCAATCATCTTCATAAATTCTTCAGATATTTGACCTAAAAAAAAGTCTTCATCCGACAAACGTGTTCCAACTCATAACTGGAATAACCTTTTGAAACAAATAAATAATAGAGAAGTTCAATTTGTTGTTTTATTAATATATAATTAGGTCAACACAGTTAAAATGCACAAAACTCATTTATATGCTATAACTATAGTGACCCCTTTCATTTTTTGCCAGAGGACTTCTTGGCTTTTACAGGCTTAGCTTTTCCTTCTTTCTTGACTTTCAACAACTGTTCCCTCCTTCTCTTCTGTAATGCTGCTGACTTGATGACCGCACTATCAGCTGACAAAGTTATCTGAAAGAAAAAACATACTCATTTCTTGTTTCAGGACTTTCATCACCTTCACATTGGATGTTCAGAATCAGTGCTTTTGAATAATAAAATCATGAAATATCATAAACACGGACCAAAAGCTCAATCATCACTAAGTTGAAAAACTTTGCAGGTTAAAATATTCAGTTATTCAAAGAAATGAGATGACAAAAGCAAAAATACTTACTCCTCTTTTCTTAGCGAGCTGTTCATCTCTCTGCAACTTCCTTTTCTGGGCAGTCAACAAAGCTTGTCGCTTCAGGACTGCAGCATATGGATTGAGTTTCAACAAAGCTCTGGTATTGGTCAAAGGATTCAGACGGCGTACACGACGAACAACCTTCTTCCTGAGAAAAAAAAAAGAAAAACGTTAAACCATACTGAAAATACATATAAAAATTTACATAACTGAAAAAAAACTCAGGTGTCAACATATAATCACAGGTTTCAATCATAACCCAATGCTCTAAATTTGCTTCATCATTTTAGGCAATAGAAATTCAATAGAATCATCAGAACAATTGATAATCAGTAAAAAAGATCGAAAAATCTTTATATTCCTAACTTCTTCAATTAATTTTTGAATAATGGCTGAACTAAGAGGTTTGCCATTCCATATTGTAATGTTGATCATATATAATTGTATCTGTATTATATGGGTTCAGAATTCAAACTATTTCTAGTGGAAGAAGAGCATCAAACCTAATGAATGTATCATTACTAACTGAAGTCTCCTTGTAATAAAGATAATCACATATTATTTTACTGTTGAATCAAAGAAGAATTTATATTAATTGACCAGATCATTTTCCATTTAGTTTCCAAGTATCAAGAGGAAATAATTTTACATGCAATTAGTTTTTTAATACCTTGTTCTGCTTCATTACCTAGCAATCCATTTAATTTTAAGGATATAAAGTAATCACTACATACTTGATTTGTGTCCGACCGAAAGTTTGGTTTCGATTTAGTTTCAGTTTTGCCAGCAAACCTGCCGAAACTACGACCGACACCGCATTCGGGAGTGATCGGGCATGTTCGGCGCGTTGAATTTCATACAAGTAACGAAGACACTTTGCCGTGTCCACGTGCCTAATCACGTCGTGACTTACTTTGTTTATTACATAAGAATTAAGTACCTATTGTGATATTGAGTAACAACTTGAACAAGTAATTTTATGTTTAATATTTTTGAAAAACCATTGATGATATCAAGACTGACTGATTGAAATAACGTTTTCTTTATGTTTCCCTCAAAACATAATCCTTATAAGGAAGTTTCGGTTTCGACCGAAACTGAGACCGTTGATGAAATTCGTTTTCGGTCATAAAAACCAGTTTCGGTCGGACACTATACTTGATAAATGAAAACTTGTTAATAAATCTGGTATTTTTTTTGCAAAAATTTTTACGTTTTTTCAATTTCAATTCCAGTTCCAGTTGAAACTTTTCATTCTATTTCAATCTACAGAAAATTTGGTATAGAAAAATGGGGTTTTGCGAAATCAAAAGCTATTCGTAACAAGTATTGCGACAATTTCAAATGAACAAAAGTCTGACTTACTGTGGAGCACGAAGAACAGCCTTGATTTCATCAGCCTTCAATAACCTGGACAAATCTGTGTTGGACATCTTGGGCTGTGGCAGGTTGTAACCCTTCTTTTCCAAGGAAGGGGTCTTCCAGCTGCCGAACAGTTTGTCCAATCGTTGGAAGGCAGATTCGGTCCAGATGACGAAACGTCCAACGTGACCACCGGGAGCGAGTTTCAACAAGCTGAGCTTCTCCACGCTGACCAGATCGATGCCAGGAATGTTACGGAAGGCACGGCGGAGGCCTTGAAGGTTTATGAAACAATTATTTTTGAGGCAAATAAATGGAAATAACAGAAGTACAAACATATGTTCCAAAAACTTTCGTTAGTTTTCATTAACGTATTCAAAAAAACACTATATTGTGAGATTTTCACTCAACTGTTTTACAAAACCACAACACGTGTTTTGCCCTTGTATGGCGAAACGTGTTTAGTTTTTGTAAATCTGTATAGTGATAATCTCACAATAAAGTGTTTCTTCATTACGTTAGTTATGTATTTTCATCAAGTATTTGCCAATTTCATCTTATAGTTTTCATTCAAATCAAGAATCTTCACGATATTATTCAACTAGACATCAATATTTTTTTAGTTACTAAGTAATGACCAGGGCAGCAATGAACCTTTTTCCTGAAGTACGAAAAATCACTCACTAGCAGCGCTAGTAGTTCAGTAGGGACAAACACTGCCTAAATCCTCATATGGTAAAGTACAATTAAAAAAGAATGTTTTTAACAGAAGAAAATGTTCCTGGAGCAAAACTAAAATTTGTAACTGTAAAGGATAAATATTATGTAAACAATACTGTTTTACATGTGAATAGTTTGTTTGTCCCTACTCCTAGTGCTGCCTCTCATGACACGTTCGATGTACTATTCTCAGGAAAAAGGCTCATTACATTGATCAAAGAGTGTAAGCATTATTACATAATGGTTTTTCAAAGGAATGTTTGGTGGACAGTGCCCTTTTCTGATATTCAACCAGAAAGGAACGCCTATTGCCACCAATTTTCTATTGCACAAGTTTGGAACATTCAAACAAGAAACGCTTGTAAGACTGTGGACATTTGTTTGTGCAGATTGTTTACAAATAAATAAAAACGAAAAATAATTATAATTGTGTCTTTCTCACAAATTTACAATGGTTCATTGAAATGGGAATTGAAAGTTAATGAAAATTGTTAATTCAATCGAAAATTGTTAATTTAATCGGTACTAAATTATTGAAGTCATAAATATATTACTTTCAATGGACATTTTTCATTACTAACCTTGATCTTTGTGGTAAACGACAAGAGGTCCTTTCCTTTGGATGCGTCTTCTATTACGCATCTTACCTTTTCCAGCCCGGAATCTCTGGCTCTTGTATACCTAATGAAGAAATAAAAATTAAGATTTTGCATTGCATACGTGTAATAGATACTTTTCCTGGTATATAATCAGAGCTTTTGAATACAAAATCATGAGTACTCATAAACACGGACCAAAAGCATATCATCATTGAAAGAAATACACAAAATTTGTAAATGTAATTCCATCTTAATTTGTGAAACATGTGTCGAGAAGGGTGTTACAGTTCAGATGTGGGGGAGAAGTGTTTTTGTTAGATACATTTGCAACTGTACAAAAACTTACTTATGTATTATCATAATGTCCTATCATTACCGTTATAAAATCATTATTCAGAGAACCAAAGTGAATGTGAATTGTGAAATTATTTGAAGATAACAGAATATCGTGGAGACTATGTTTTTTTATGTATAAGTTGGAGTTCATATAATTAGTTGTTGAAGTCAAATTTTCAAGATTATTTCGTAATCGGTTGGTTAAGAGTGAATTATAATTCATTTTGTATGTAGATTGAATTGCAAATACAGTGGACCCGCAGTAATTCGGACCCTGTCTAATCCGGCGACCCCTGTAATTCAACATGACTATCATTGTCGATTTGATTGTACATATTATGTTATCTTGTACACGACACCACTGTTATGCTGGACTCGTAATTTGTCGAATTACAAAGTACTCCTATTCAAAAAATTCCCGACTATAGAGAATTAGGCATTATTTTATAATCTGACAAATTCGAGGATTCAACATTGCCCTGAAAAACATTTGTCGAATTACCATAGGTCCACTGTACAAGTAAACAAATTTCACTTTCGGATTACATAATTTTTGTAGTTTGATAAATTTTCCTACTGTATTATGAATACATTCAATTTCGATTTGATTTTGACTCACCTTTTGTTTTTAACTTGTGAAAAAAAAAAAAAAACTCCAAACCAAACCATACATTCCAAACAGATTCTAATAGATTTTTTGTTGAACAAATATTTTCAAAGTACATTTGAATGCTGCTTCGAGTTTTTTTGTTTTAAAAAATAGTATGACTAATTGATACACCATATGTTCATATTCACTATACCTTAATGGATAATTATTATATGATCCATCACTTTGTAAATCAAGTAACTGAAAAGTTGGAGCAGTTGTATCGCCAACAGCATATGCAGGAATAACTTCAGTGAACAATCCTGCACTGGCACCTGTCCGATATAATTCAACGCCCTTCATGGTATTAGCCAGGGGAGCAGTTGTTTTTTTTTTATATGTGTCAAGTCCATTAACCTACAGTGTAGGTAATTTGAGACTGGTCTGAACGAATTGTTATTTTAGATAATTTGATTTACACTGGGCATACAGTTTGTAAAAAAATTTCATGTCACACTGAAAGGGTAAGTTTGATCTCTAGTATTTTTCAATTGTTGTGTAAAAGTCGAAAGTCTGAACATTATTTCTTTACACCAAAATATTTTTTTTTGTATTGATATTATTCCCCTGAATTGAGTGGTTATAACTGGAACACAGGTAAAAAAAAATACCTTTTGGATATCAGACCATGCCTTGATCCTCCTCAAGAACTGCACAGCCTCCTTGGTCTTGCTCATCTCCTGCACTTTGTCGGACACCACCAGAGGCAGCTCAGGGATCTGGTCGACGACGTGCCCTTTGCTCATCACAAGGGCGGGCACTCCGCTAGCGGCGACGGCCGAAGCCAGGGCGTATCGGCGCTGATTGACGTTGACCCTGCGGTGCCACCTGCGCCATGGCTTTGTGGGAGCGAACATGCGACCTCCGCGACACATGTTGCCGAAAGCACCCTGACCGGAACGGTGGGTACCGCCGCCCCTGACACGGGGAATACGGGCGACAGCACGACCGGTACCCCAAGACTCCGCGGAAGTTTGGTGACCTATGGAATAGAGGAAGCATTTAAGAGGCCACAAAATCAAATCGGCATAGAAGAAACAACTCCAACTGTGTAATTTATAATTTTGCCAAGATGTATATTTATTGAATTGAAAAATGTTTATCGATTCTCATTGAAAATATCAGTCACTTCCATTATTGCATTACCAATACGTTGTGTATGATTATACTAATAAGTTTCCAATATGAACTTGAGATTCCTGTATATTATATATACATGATTTGTATTCAAGGTGGAGTGAATCAGTGAAGTATGGTAATTTGTTTTTCATTTTGATCTCTTATATCTGGCCATTCTATCCGTGAGTTTTAATTTACATATTCATTTGATTTGTCTAATTCAATTATATAATATTAAACCTGTGAATTTTTGTAGAAGCATCCATACAAAGTTTTGAAATTTTCTCACAATCACATTTGATGCCATTGGTTCAATTTGATTAAGACAGTGACTGAAATTGTGAGAATGCTGCATAACTAAGCCTCGAGACTTATTTAAGGACAAATTTGGTTTATTGGCTTCTTTCATCAGACATGTGATTCCTATGCATGGTCTACTTCAATTTAAACAAGATTCCTATTGCTGGGTTTTAATCAAATGAGCGAATGAATGTCATTACATATTGTCATAGTGACACGACTAGATTCAACACATCAGTGAAATAGGGGAGAGCAGGTAGGATTCGTACATTTTTTACTCTCAGCCGTATAACAGAAAAGCTATTAGTTATTGCAAAATAACTTCAATGCTATTATATACCTAATAAATTTGGATATAGTTAGAGTAAAATTTAGTGCTGATACAAACTACTATGATGAAGCAACAGCAACATTTCTGAGAAGCTCATTATATAAAACAGCTTATTATATGAAATTATCCATTTATTGAGGTCAAAATAAACATAAAATGTACTCTAAAGGTACTCACAATCAACTTCGTTATATCCAAGTCATGAAATCATCATTTCACTCAACCATCATTAGTGTAACATATTAAACAAACTTAATAAATCTGTTATTGCATGTTATACATAGTGAGATCTTTTTTTAAAACAAAGTATATCAGCTGTTCTATCTGTAGAAGCAGATTTAGGCAGAGGCAATACACATACTACGTCTGATAAATATACAGTTCCTTCATCTTTAATATTAGGAAAACCAAATTTCCAGGTACCTGGCTTCTTTCTCATAAATGAAACCTAATATTCATTAGGGCTATATCTTGTAATCACCTGTCCAATATAATGTAAAAGTCTTCTTTTTTTTGAACTTCACTAACAAAAATGTTTCCTCTTTTATGTTCTCGGTCATAACTGGAATTTCATTTGATCCTTCTGATCAAACTTATGTCAGTCTCAAAGTCACTATCAATCTCAGCCTCTACATTTTTTTTTCTTTGGTTTGATTTCTATATTTGTATCTGATAGCAAATGTAATGCACGTTTCATCTCTTTAGCCTTCTGTTTTCTCTCTTGTTCTTTTTTCTTCATCGCTTTGGCTTTTTCTATTTCTATCAGTCAATATTTTTCGGGAGTATCTTTATACATCCATGATACTCCAGGCAGTTTTCCTTTCTACTTCTTTTTGTATTCCTGTCCACTTTAGGGTAAAGTCGGACAATGTCTGGAGTAATTAATCCCACAGATGATATATGCGGTAATGCTGGCAACAATGTCGATGATAGGTATTGTTGAGTAAAATGTATTTCTTTAGGTATTTGTTGTACATTGTCACCTGGGTCTACTGTATACTCGGAACAGTAAACTTGCACGGCTTCAAATTCTTTGTCACTGAATTTCAATTTATTTATTAAATGGCCACATACCAGTCTTTTCAATAGCATTTGAGATATTTCTCAATTAAATGATTCAAAATAGGCGATTTTGGCTTTCGGAATATTATAATAAACGATTGCAATTCACATATTTTGTTATTCAACACAACTTTTTCCATATCATCGCGCCTTTTTCTATTCCTTTTCAATCACTTATTGTCAAGTTTCCTGAAATTAGAATGAAATTCCATGTCAGGTGCACACAAATCACTTTTTATAAATTGCATATAGTTTCACTATTCAAAAATATGTTTCTTTTAGAATTCGAAGGTCAGGTTAAATGTTGAGGAAAGATAGTTTTTACAAAAGTAAATATTCGAAAATATGTTCCATTTAGAATATGGAGGTTAGATTAGATATTGAGGATACATAGTTTTTCAAAATTGTAAAGTAAGGTTAGATTGAGTTAGGTTAGGTTAGATTGAGTTAGCATGTGACAAATTATGGAATTTCAATCTAATTTCAAGAAACTTGGCGATAAGTGAATGAAAAGGAATAGAAAAAAGTGCAATGATATGGAAAAAGACGTGTTAAATGAAAAATATGAGAATTACAATCATTTAATGCTTAAAAAAAAAAGAAGTAAAATATGACATCATACAAACTTTGACAGGCTATATCTCGAAAACTAATTGAGTCCAACAAAGAATAAAAAGTGTTCTGAATTCCTACTATCACGTAGCATCATTATATGAAAAATCGCGAAAATCCTCCCATAAAGTAAAATTTTCCCGAAGGTGTTTTATGCACAATCTACACATTTATATAAAAACTTCATTTTTAAACTATTTGCTTCCTACACAAAAAAAATGCTGTAGACTTCAGAGTGCTGTGCTAAATTTTATAAAGATATCTAAGAAGTTAATACTCATATAAAACATTCAGACCAAATTTTTGTTCCTAATGAAAAGTTTTGTGTGGTTAACACTGCCCTATTCTGATATGTATAATCACAAAGGAACGCCTATGTCACCACTTTGATTTGGCACAGTTTTGGAACAATCAAGCGGATCAATACCAAATGAATGTGGACATTTTTCAGTGCCTAGATTCAACCCGAAATCAACAAAAACCGCAATTGATATTAACCAATTCAATCACTTACCAGCTTTGTCGCTGACACTGTAGGGTTGACGATGGTTCATCGATACTTGTTGATGAACAAAGTTGACTACATCAGGCCTGATGGGGGCTTTGAATACTGCCGGAAGGGCAATGCTCGTTTCTTTGACGACTTCTGATTTTTCATTGTAGACACTGATCAGTGGCCTAGCAGTTGATAAAGACTAAAATTGAAAACATATTTAATTAGGCGATTGTACACCCTAAATAAACTGAAGATGGGAAGTGGCCAGACTACATTGGAAGGGCCAGAGTAATCTTCTTTTACAATGTAATATATAGCAGCATTTGAATAAGTTGGGATATTGACATTTATTTATTCACGTAGCAAAGCAATGATCCATATGAGCATTTCAATAACTGTTCTTACACGTGGTACTCTTGCGAATATTAAAAAAATTATATTTGATATAGCTTCTGCGTATAACAGTCACTATTTAAAATCAGTATAAAATATTTGTAAAAACTCACCATCTTTTATATATTTCCTAGCACTATTCTTCCACCATGCATAAATATATACTACACGAACAAGACGTTCGCCATTAAAGAGAAAAAGGAAGTATCTCCACTTATTTCATGAATATGCCACTAGAGGCGTCGAGAGACCGGTCGAGATACTTCCTTCGATAAAGCGGGAAATTTGAAAATAGTTTATAGAAAGTTATAAATATTCAACTTTTGAAAAAAAAAATAGAAAAAAGATACATTACAACTTATTTCATGAATATGCCACTAGAGGCGTCGAGAGACCGGTCGAGATACTTCCTTTGATAAAGCGGGAAATTTGAAAATAGTTTATAGAAAGTTATAAATATTCAACTTTTGAAAAAAAAATAGAAAAAAGATACATTACATTCTCGTCATATACATCTTAGTCAATAGTGAAGTATAGATTCAAACTGATTTTGATGAATATTTAAAAAAGCCTCTTCAAGTCTTATCGACCTGGCAATGCCTAGAATTTTTTATAGATCAGGTAAGGATGTGAAGTTGTGAGATGGAGAGATTTTACCAACATCTTCATTGTTTTCAAGTGTATAAAAAAGAATTTTTCTCTCTATGATAATGGCTTTTGCTACCGTTGAGGTGCATTGAAGTTAATAAAATATTTTTACAATGTTGTCAGTTGTCATACTGAAAATGATATCATAAAGTTACAGTTTTTTTTGAAGATTTCGCGATCTGTTACATTCATTACAATTTATATTTGCGTTCTATACAAGTTGCACAGTGCAACGGTGCAACGACCACAAACCACTTGCACTAAACGACTTGATCTGTAACAAATTTCATATTCTCATTGAATACTTTTCAACATTGTTGAATACTGACACATCGATAGAGCATCGATAGTTCATGTGTTGGTAAAGCGTGTGTCTAGACTAGTATTAATATTGCAGCTCTCGTGTTTCGGAAAAGTGTTTGTTTTCGGGTGATGTCATCACTCGAAGACGATTGTAGATACTAATAATCGAAACGTCGTAGCTTGGTGTGGAATCTCTTAACTTTTATTTTTAATCTTATTCGATTGTTTTATTTCTACTCATATTTTATTTCACTGTTATTTCATTTCAGTTTTTTTGCTTGATATAATTGTTATTTTCAGCTATTCTTTTTCAAATCTTCTTTTTTATTAGTTCTTTCAGGGATTTCAAATCATTTTATATAATATCAGACAATAGAAGTCCGAACTAATGAAATTCAAATATCCAATTGCTGTTAAAGACATTTTGATTACATTCTAACTCAATTTGTTCAATAACTTCACTGAAATATATAAAAATTTGAATTGTACTTCTTATTGTAAGACTTATGTAACCTCTTCAAAACCTACTTTATTTTTACAATCTCGCCATTTGCAATGTTTACGTATACACCCAAAACGCTCCATAATCCATTTCACTTAAGTTTGCGACAGTAATGCTCGCAGGCAAATGGAACCACAGAACTATAACCTAAGTTGTAAGTTATAGTTCTGTGAGTGGAACGGATAAACTGTGATCGTGAGTGTGACGTTGAACGGTAAACATGGTAAGTCAACCGTCTTTGTTTTGATTAGTTTTGTAGCAAAAGCACAGTATACTATTGTGGCAAAAGTGTAAGTGACAACTTTCGGGATATCTAAAAACACCTGGTTGATGTGTTATGTTTTCATGTTTGTTTCTATTGCGACTTGAGTTCACAAATTATAGAATATTGAAATGTTTAAGCGAAACAACTTACCAGAAAGGAAACCTTTTTCATATACTGGTAAACATATTCTTGATGATGTAGAAGCGATTTGTGCTAGCAAGGAACAAGCAAATCAATTATTCATTTGTTTGGATGAAAAACCACCTCAAGAACACAAATTCTCGCAGATGGAAGAATTTCTTAAAGGAACGAACAATTTGGAGGATGTCCACGAAACTTTACAAGCATTAGTCAAAGAAGTAGATACATTGAGTAAAGATATTAGTGAGAGCATAAATGATATAAAAGCCCGAATAGCTGCTGTGAAACTTAAAAAAGTATGATTGATGATTTCAACATTATTAAATTTTAGAAAAATCTATTGAATATTTTTTTTATTGAAAAGTGTCTTATTAAAATTGGACCGCAAATTTTTGTGGGTTTCAAATGTAAATGTAGGCAAATTTCACTTCAATGCTAATAACTTGTGAACATATTTCAAAAATTAAAAATAAATTACACACACTGAAGTAAATGTGGGAGTATGAACACTACATATAAATCAATTTTATTATCATTTTAGGTATTTTTCAATTTTCATACTAATGCTATTTTATCTAGACTATGTTTTTATGATTGATGTTTGGAATAGCTGAAGCTAAATAAAGTTATTATCAATTCAATAATTTATTTTTCGAAGATACATACAACTTTCAGGTATACTAGGGAAAAAATTATATAGAAAGGAATAAAATAAAGTTTGTTTAATTCTCTTAAATAAAAATGCATGAAATATATTATATATCGATAATGATATAATCTATTTTAAAAAATCTGTTTTTCCGTTAACCAGCTGTCGCACCCCTAAGAACGACAATCCTCAAAAGTCGAAACTTGTACGAGCTAAGGATTAACGAGGTCTTACCTTTTAACGTGTGATTCCTAACACGGGTTGGATGATAGCAATTGAAAATTGATCGTTCAGACTAGGGCTTGACCAACACGGTAGTCAATTCGAGTGAGTGAACAAAGCACCCACGTCGAACCACCTGGCTATCATAAGAAGACATTTTTTGAATATTATTTTTCTGAAAACTTTCAAAGAATTGGCATTTGAATGTCTGTATTGTGTTATATTCTGACAAGAGTTCTATATGTACATTTCATGGTAACATTATGACAATACCAAGACAACAAACTATAGTGATATAATTACCAAAAATAAAATTTATAACTATTATTCGATGTAAATAAATTATTTTCTTGATATAGATGATCCATTGAAAAAATTCTATTTTTTTAATCTGAAAGGAGTATATTTTTAGGAGAGAATAATTTTTGGGAAAGAAAGGTTTTGGAGAAGTAGAAAGCCAAAACCTTTCTTTCCTAAAGTCTATTTTTTGTAATATTATTTTCAAATTGAGTTCTGTGCTATTTGTAAGATATTACTGTGGTTGTTGAAAGTACTATCCCACGCTATTATTCAATATTACATCATGCATTATAGCAGAAAGACTGATATTTCATACCCGATTTCATCTTTGATTTCTTCTACTTCCGTGTTCATTTCCGTCCTGATTTTGTCTATCTCTGTCTCGATGGTTTCTATCCTTTCTTCGAGTAGACTCGTCACACAACAAAGTTCTTTCTTAAAGCCTTCTGCATTTTCTAGACGTTCTTTCTTCAAGCTCTTCGAATTCTCCAGAAGCTTCTCCAGACTTACTGAATTTTGCTGAAGTTCATCTTTCAGCGATTTGGTATTCTCATTGAGTTTGCTCATTATTAAACTCAAATCACCCCCAGAAACTTCGAATAAATATGCTTCGGGATCTTCTCCTGATAGCATCAAGTTATCCCAGTCTCATCAGGAGTACTGATTTCTTTCCTGAACAATCTAGCTCCCTCTCCTCCAATTCGGCGACTTTAAAGTTCACTAGGCGCACTTTCCTCGAACACAATCGATCAATCACTGTACTTTATTGTCTAAGAAAAAAATCTTATTGACAAAGCATATGAAAACAATACTATTACACAAAATAACATACACATATATATACATACAAAAACCCCCAGAAGGCGACACCATATCTCAAGTAAGATTCGATTAAAGCGTAGTACGCAGTTTTACCAGCAGTTGCTCCCAGTTCTTTAGTGATAACTCTAATGGCATAACAGCTAGATGAAAGTTTTTTGTTCAGATATTTTAAATGATCTTCAAATTTCAGAAAGTTATCAATCCAAATTCCCAAGAATTTGGCAGATTGTTTATTTTCTATCATATAAGTTTGAAGGCACAAAATTTCCGTGCACAAATTTAAATGATAGAATGTTAGTTTTGCTGAAGTTAAAACATAGTGAGTTTGAGTCACACCAATACTTAATTTTTTCTAAATCAGCTTTAATGGTACTCATTTTGTCTCTTTTTCACAAAAGTGTATGTGTCCAGTTATTTTAATCGAGTCTGAAAACACTTATTTACTTTCACAAGTCTATTTTTCGCGAAAAAGGTCTGTCAGTTTATATTTCCGTAGTCCGGTACTGTCCACTTCGCGAAACAACGAATCACCAGTCTGTCTGTGCAAACAAATAAGTCTTATAGTTCACCGCAATACAAAGATTGTCCACCAAGCGCTCAAAGATTTATTTTACAAATCCACTTCTGATCACCAATTGTAACAAATTAGAGAATCAACTGTCTTTAACAAATTTATTTTCAAAAATATTTCACTAATCAAAAACTAATTTATTTATTACAAACTTAGCAACTAACGCTTAATTTATTTTAACTATTTGGAAATTTGTCTACCCGCTCGATTCGCTTTCTGAACTGCCCTCTTGGATCGGGAAGCCGAGCTTATATAATGTAATGGTCCCTTCTAGAAATTTATAGTTAGTTCAGTACTCGACTAGAGTTTAACCGGCGGTTGCATTTTTTCGCGGTGATTTCATGTGTTTGTTCGTTGAGTCGGCCAGCATATCGGTCAGGGGCGGCTTCAGATTCGTTACAATATGTTCGAGACAAGTGTACCAACAAAAAAATCGCTAATCGAATATACGTAGCCTTTTTCAAGATTTTTTCAATATTACTTTTTTGTTCATAACGTTACCTTCATACGATCTCGATTTTTTTGTAAAGTTGATTCAGATAATTTCCATCATTATGAGGTTTCTGAAAATGATTAGTGAGCATGTTCGGCTTTTGACTCTTTAGTGTTTTTCTTATTTTCATTGAAATCGTTTATTACATATTCCATTTCTAGCAATAACTTTGGAATTGAAATATCTTCTGGTGTTGAAAAATGAACTGAAATTTTAACTAAGTGCATGAAATTGTTTGATGTTTTTGGAAATATCGACTTCAGTTGTCTTTAACAAACACTGCAGCCTCATGGACTTATTGCGTTTTCCTACCATCTTTCTCATGATACTCATTACAACAATCTTGTGCCTGTTACTAGTTTCCCACCCTTCCGCCAGTTTCTTGGAAAACTGATTGAAGTTACTATACATTGTATTTCGCTAGCATAAACTTCAAGTTCAATAAAAATTATAATTGTTATGAAATATGATTATTCATAAACAAAATTTTAATAACATATAATTCATTATAACAATAAAATCAGCAGTTCAAAAATAACTTTTTAAAACGCTCAAAGGTGCGAACTCGTTTCCTCCTTTTCATAAAAGAGGATGTATGCATCGCCACTCACAAGTGATTCTCGTGAAATTGGTGACACGTGTGAATCATTGTATTCGTGCCACGTGTCCGTATAAGGATGTCTGCAGAATGCTGTATAATGTCCTCTGTGTGGAGACCCACTGATTCGAAAGTGCATATAGATTATAATGACAAGGAGTCAAATTGTCTGCTGCATAATTGGTCATATCTAATGAATCTAGAGGAAATTCAATGGCAACATTTAACTTGCCTCTAAATCTTTCTGTCAGAGAAAATCTTTCAAAATGAATTACTAAAATACGGGGAAACTTATGGATCGATAGAGACTGTGCATTTTCTTCTTTCCTTGCAATTTGAACACGTCAGTTTTTCATGTCCATCCAAAGTTTCCTCTTTTGTGAAGAAATCCAAGCACTGTGATAAACTCAATTGGCCAGTTCTTTGTGGTATGGGGAGTGACAAATCCCAGAAAGGATCGAAGGTTAAGAGATGAGTGTCCACAATGTATGCACTTCATCGTGGATTTTAATTGACCAACGAAATTATCTACAATGTTAGAGTTATATGTACTCAAATAAATCAGCCATGACTCTTGTGCTTTTCCGCGGTCGCTCAATTTTTCGTTAATCTCCGTTAAGGTCGGTTTAGGTTTCACAATAATTCTATTAACGTCATCATGTAAACCTTCTAAAAGGTAACGAAGGAACTCCTGGGCGTCTTGATACGCATGACCCATGAATCGAGGGGCAAAACTCTGAATCTGACTTTTCAAGGAGTGTTCACTGCTCTATCAAATGAATCTTCTGATTACAATTTCTTGATAACTTCTGCAAAAGCTATGATTAAAGCACCCTCCGTACTAGAAATATTAGTATTGATATCTTTCATGTACTCATCCTTTTTCAAATAATCCAGTAACCATCTCATATTCGATAAACATTGGATTACACTGTATAGGACAAATTGTTATGATCATATCTGTATTTGCCTTTTATTAATTGGAAATTAAAATAAATGAGATACGTTTATATATAGAGAATTCCATCGAAATAAAAATGCACAAGGAACTTCAAGTATTATTTTTTAATACAAATATAAATATACATCAATATTGAAGTTATCCCGTGAAATCCCACACAGAACCTATCAGTACTTCCCTTAATCAATTGAAATTTAATATTATGAATTTTACTAGTAAAACGCCATATCTGTCAAATAAAAATCTGAACAAGAACCCGTTACTAAATGAGTTGCTCCTCTCTCAAAAACCAAAAAAACCCAGGCTTTCATTTGATTTTTGACAAGAGATTAGAAGCTTCATTCTGATAAACATGAGACTCAAGTTGCTTTCTACAACATAAATTGTATTAATAAATTCATCAACGTTATAACATTTTTTTGCCACAGTTGCACATTGTTACTTCATAGGCAAAATGATCTATACTTGATCTTAGAGTGAAGTATTATTTATTCAAATTTGTAAAAAAGCCTTCGGGATTTTCAATACTCCCTTTTCGAATTTCTAGACAAATATTTTAAAATCGGTTTGTTTTTTTAAATTTGTCACAAAACAGGTGAGAGATTGCCCAAACAACTGAAGATGCTGAATAAAAAAACAATTTAAAAAATGTGTCTACAGTAGATTTTGTGGAAAACAAATAGAAAGAAGAACTATGAAAAGTAATTGATTTGCAGCTTTCGCTCAGATTTTTATTTGACAGACTGAAAAACTTCAGCATGACTAAAATTCTTGATAAATTCAGACCAAATGAAAAAAATGTATCATCTTTCAAAACTGATACATTCAAAATCTTCCCTGCAAAATTCCTCTATAAAAAGATCCACCTGCTCCCAGCTTTTCCAAATACAAATAGCAAACTTCCGATACTTTGCCTCTACTAATCCTCTGGTAAATCATCGTCAGTCGCATATTCTGACTCGCGGTCATTGTTCTCAGCAGGATCTTCCTCTTCAGAGTCGTCAAACTCCCACTGAGGGTGCTCCGTAATCTCGGCAGGTGCTTCTTTCACGTCTAGTTTAATGTCCCTTTGCTGGTCGAAGCCCAAATAGGAGTCGGAACGTAGACACACTGTGAATGTGTACATACCAGGCCAGTTTGGAGCAGTGAACTATAAATCAGAAAAAAGAATACAAATTTATAAAATGGGTGAAAGTTTAAAAAGTGAAAAAATCAAACATACAAGTATAAGTAACTTTTTCTTTTGTTTTCCTAGGCAAAATTTATGAATAAACGAATATAAATAAGATCTTTTCTTCTCAAACGAATTCATATTGAGAAGTAAGTAATTACTCGCAAGGAACTTCTCAAAAACGAATTGGGAGACAAAATAATGTATCATCATTGAAGGAAAACACTCTTTTCTAGCCCCAAAATTTGTAAATGTCAGGGGATCAAGTAATCTATCACTTTAAAGCCTCTGAAATTGTCTTCATAGTAGTCTCCATGAATCACAAGCTGGAGGATGAGATTATTCATTTTGCATTATCTGATAATTGGGGAAAAGTTGACTAATTGGTTGAGTTATATTAACTTTTTCATGTTGTGTTTGTGAAACACGACCAGTGTTGCCAGGTCATTTTCATGCTCATTAGATTCTCTGTCAGAAAAAGAGTAGATTGATACAAAAAAAAGTGGAAAATATATTTTAAAGATACAAACTATATTCATGGTAATTTCCACTATTCACAAACATTCAATAATTATCATAGAAAGTATGAGTCATCAGTGGATTTTTTACTCTCAAACAGTAGATCAGTATGTAGCTCCAGAGACAAAACAAGACATCTACTGCAAAAACAGCAGATCTGCTTTATATTACATCTAAAGTAGACTGGTTCACAATATTTTGCAGTTCAATTGTATTACAGCTGCATTGTACAAGATTCTATCTTCTCGCTTGCGGTATTGTTGATAACACTGTGATGGTTAATACTGTCAGTTTTGATTACAACAACAATCATTCATGCTTGCCCAATCACAAATCTTGTAACCTCAATTGTGAATATCTTTTGAAAAAAAAAAAACATCTGAATTGCAGTTGTATTTGCGCCCAAGATAATAACTGCCATAACCTAACAAACCGAACGACATCAGTTTGGTTGATCTTCAGTTTTTTTAAATATTTTAGTAGTTGTTTTGCTATTTTCTGGGCACATATAAATTCAACAAATCGAAAATCATAACAATTGGTTAAGTTGTTCTTGGGTGGTGTAATTACAATAATTTTGTGAATTTGTGTCAGGTATAGAATTTTCTTTGATTTTCAATTGTACGGAATGGTGAGAAGAACAAACTTTGGGTCACTCCAAAAGTAAAAACAATATCTCAGAAAAACAAGTTGGCTCAATAATTTCACCCATTCCTCTTCAAATGTATGATAGCCATAAAAGAGTAGTATACGATATACAGGAAATTGTAGAGATCTTTGCTGATCAGTTCTCACAAAAGTCGAATGAGATCCTGACCAACAAGTAGTTCAATTTGAAGAAGAAAAAATTAAAAATTTACATTTTCTTTCTTTTTGAAACTGAACGATAGCAAGGATGTGGAGAAGTTCGAAAAATAAATTGTCAAGTGGAATCAGTAATTTTTCCAAAAAACCTAAACTATGTGAAAATTATACCAGTCTATAAAAAAGTGGCAAATATAGACAAATCTTTGTTATCGAAGATTCTAGAGAGACTGATATACAATAGACTTCTTTAATAACAATATACAATTCTTAATTCATGCCAATAGGAATTTCTACCATAGAAATTATCAGAAAATGTCCTTTACCAGATTGGCAAATCAGATTGATAGAGGTGAATTATTAACTGGTATATTTGAATTGAAGGGGTTATATTTTTAGGAGTGATTAATTTTTGGAAAAGAAAGTTTTTGGCTTTCTACTACTCCATCTTGATACAAAAAATAATGTGGGAATCTTCCAAAGTAAGGAAGGAAGTAATCAATTTGAAAATAAGTAACTCCATACATGGATGTGTAGATCATGCAAAGAAGCAACTTTCAGACACACTGGAAGAAAGCCCTCCTGAAACAACTACTTTCATATAAACATTGAATTACACGAATGAAAAAAATTCTTTCGAAACAAATACTTTTTAATGAACACTGAATTATACAGAAGATACTTTTCTCTACTCAGTTTGTATTCCAAACATTCGTTATGGAATAAAATCAGATATCATTCACAGAAGTTCTACTTCAAATGAATGGTAACAAATTGCACTTACATGGAACACTGTCATCCTCACTGGTAGACATCGATGTTTCGCCAGAAGACACTTGCCTTAGGGCTCTTCAGTACCAAATTGGATAACATGAATGAATTGTGTGTATTTTCTACTTTAAGAGCGGTGCCTGTACGAAAGTAGCGATTCACATTGAATTTGAATCGCTGTAGATTAAATTCATTTGGAGAAACATTATCAGTGAGTTTATTCCACATAAACGCGGTTCTCCAATAATAGGCAGAAGCATAAATGCGTTGCTGGACTCTACTGTTCTTAAAGGACAAGCCTGATTAAGAAAAGACAATGATATCTCTTCTTACCGCTCCTCATTGAGACGTAATCTATAGCATGCTCCAATAGTTACATCTAGAATAACGAAAAATAAAGCCCCACGGTTAACATTTACAATAAAACAAATGATACACGAGATGAATAAAGCATTGACGATATTTAATCATACAACGTCACCAGCTCATCTACAATTTTATAAGGAATTAAAAAATTAAGCAAATCAAGCTATAATAAGAGAAAAAAGGGCTTATTTTCTTCATCAATTTAATGAGTCTACGTCAAAGAATATGTGGCAGACACTTGGATCATATAATTTTGTTAATAAGAGGAGTCAAATTCCGGAAAACTTACAGAATCCTAGTGGGATTAATAATTCCCTAGTGAATTCTATTCCAAATATTGCTCCTTCTGATCATCTTCTGGCTTATTACAGGCTTAACAACATTGTGCCACCTAGTTTTGAGTTCAAAGAAATAGATGACACATTCGTGTATGACAATATATGTAAAATTAAATCAAATGCAATGGGTTGTGAAGGGTTGAATGTTGAGCTAATCAACCTATGTTGCCCTCTTATTGTTCCGTATATCACACATAAATTTTTGCCTGATGCATGGTGTCGTCCCGTTAGTTTGGAAGAAGGCTGTAGTAAAGGTTCTACCCAAAAATCAACAACCTGCAGAATACAAATATCTCAGGGGATAAGCATTTTACCTATTCTTTCTGAGATTCTTGAAAGGAGTATTGAAGTACAAATAAGAGAGCATTTGACTAATTTCTCATTACTGCCCACTGTTCAATCTGGCTTCCGAAAAGGTCATAGCTGCACTACTGCCTTACTTAATATTGTAGATGATATAATTACTTCTATCGATAAAGGTCAATGTACAATTTTTGTTCTTTTAGACTTCAGTAGAGCATTTGAAATTGTCTAATCTGAATATTTTACACTGAAATCAGGAGTACCTCAGGGCCCTTTGCTTTTTTCTATATACACTCTCAATTTGATCAAATCTTTGAAATGTAAGATTCACGTCTATGCAGATGACATCTAAATCTATTACACTTTTCCTCCCCCACTAGTGGATAATGCTTGTGAAATTATAAATCAGGAATTAGCGACCTTCATTGGTTCAGCTTTTGATCACTGCTTATTGATCGTGCTGAAACGCAGCAAATAAACGGTAAAATCAAAGATAATTTGTTAACTGTAGTAAATGAAGCCAACAATTTAGGAGTCATATTGGACTCGGATCTTAAGATTCGAAAAACATATCAATAAGTTAATTCAACGTGCATATAGCTCATTAAAATTGATTTATGGGAACCAGCAATTTTTTCCAAGAAGTGTTAAAATAAAATTATGTGAAACATTAGTTTTGTCAAATTTTAATTATGCAAATTCGTTATACGGTCCAAATCTGACTACTGTTTACAGTGCTATATAGAGTTAAGTGGAAGAACATATTCCTGATGAAGTAAGTGATTGCTTCATTGGAGAAAATGAACTTTACTCTTTATTTTCCAAATTTTTTTAAAAAACATTTTCTAATATAGATGTACTGTATGTGGAAAATAATAAAGACGTAATATTATTATTAATTGACAAAAGACAATCCGCGATTTTCAAATCTAAACGAGGCTCCCCAAGGCAGTCAGCTGCCTTGCAGTGAAAGATGCAGATTTCAACTGATTGCTTAGTTTATCTTTAATATTTGTGGATTGAATCTTCTGTTGATCCAGTAGATGGCATTTTGCTAAGGGGAGAAGTCATCGCCCCTTATTAAAAATATTCTCGTTCCTCACGCAGAAAATATACACGACAGAACTAATTCACTTTTAGCCAGAAAAGAGTTGTTTTTTGCCAGGAATTTGCCAGATCCAACCATGTAGGGAATTTGGAAGAGGTGACTATCAAAATCTTTATTGCTGTGTGGATGTAGGTCGTTATCAGTTTAAACATTTGCTAGTAAACGAACACCTGAACAAATTCCAATCGTCAAATGTAACATTTTTTTACGAAACCATTATGTGAAATTTTGTAATTTTGTGTTGACAAAGTTCCTGATTAACAGACGATTTCTTCTCATCTGTTCAACCTGTATGAACATTGTTTAGGTCTCACAACTCATCTTTTTAAAAACTTACTGTTTTTTTAACATAAAGTTTTGTTTTTGTTTTTCATATGAGTGCTAAAGTTTTGAAAAATAGTTTGTTTAGATTAAAAAAAAGAGCTTATTAGAGCAGCAAAACAGACAAATACCTTCAAATGCACCATCTCTCTATCAACAAGACTGGTAACATGGTAAGGAGCTGTGAGAAGTGTCCTAGACTTTCTGTCACAAATATATGTCCACCAATATTCTTGCTTTTCTTGAGGAAAGTACGGACAATGAACAGAATGGGAGGTTTTAGATTTTCCTTCCAGAGACTTTTCTCTATCGTGTATTTTACGGAATTTCTCCCATTCCTGAAAAAAAAGTTCATGCAACAAAAGGCAACTTTTCTATTATTGAATTTTAACCTGGTCATCGTCTTCATTCGTTTTGATCGCATCTTCTTCCGCAGAGGATCTATCATTAGTTTCATTGTCGATATCGCTCTCATCTGACTCCTCTGTTTCATCTTCATCTTGATCATTTTTAATAATCTCCTTTGGTTTCGGTTTTTCTTTTTTTCTATCAGTCGTGGGAATAGGTGACTCTTCTACCTTTGGTTTTGGTACACTTGCAACTTTATTGGATGGTTTGGTTGATTTTTTTGTTTTCTTACCGCCTGAAAATGACCCATATTTGTTTATGCACATGTAAACTATAGTTTAGAAGAAAAGTTATGAGGCAATATTCTTTGACTTTTCAATAAATAAAAACATTATTTACTGAACCTCCTGAACAAGTGGAAGAAATGTCAAAAATAAGTAAAAATATAAAAAAAGTGAGAAGGTACGTATTAAAATTTTTTAAGTAAAATTGTATGATATATTATTACACAATTTTTTTTTATATCGATCATAATGCCATAAAATTGAACCCTTATATTGATGAATCATTCATAAACTCTCCACCAAAGTAGTAGGGTTTATCAATTAAAATTGTTCAAATTCTTTGAGCAGCATTCCTCTAATAAGAACCAGCAGTTTGGTACTATAATCTAGTTCCCATACAAAATAGGAATTGATTCGGATCTGACCAAACTATGGTATTTCCGACAATGTTCAATTTTTTTTGAGAATTTATTTCAAGGAAAGAAAATAAATATTAGTTAGCGAAACGCGCATTAAGACACAGTCTTTTTTTTCAGGTGCGAAAATTTTTTTTTTAATAGATATACCGAGTCGACATTCAGAAAATCTATGATGAAACCAACAGGTAGGTACTCGACAAGGATTAGGATGATATTGTACACCTTTAGGCAAAAGCCAATTCGACATATCTCTGAAAAATACTGTTGTAAATCATCTCTGATCATCATCTCTTCCATTAGAAGTTATAAACAAAGGAGTGGAATATCAAAAAATGTTTATTATGAAAGTTCAAATACCAACGCATTGAGCTTTTTTATAGTCTATTTCAAAAGAGTGTAGAGTAATAAAATCTCATTAAGTATTCAAAAGCGCTACAGGGTGATCCGTCAATAAATTCTGTCACTTCCCTAGTCCGCATTGCAAAATTATGTCGTTTCATAAAGAGCAGGTAGGTATCACCCTGTTTTAAGGGATTTGTCCATTGTTATCGACGGATAAATACTGAGCCAGAGGCGCGCTAGTGGGATAATTGCCAAAAGAATATGCATTCATAAAAATTATATTAAAGGAAATAAAAATTTAATACAGCAGAACAGTGTTATTAAAAAAATATAAAATGTAACAATAAAATATATACGAACCGAAATCGGGAAATACTCACAAACACACACGAACGAACTTTACGTATTGAAACACTTGTGGGGACTTTAAATCAATTTATTCACAAAAACGACAAGAACTTTACTGGATACGTTATTACAATTTGACACTTGAACAATACTAAAACTGTGAACTTCCCTTAACGTTTAACAACACTCT